>CAIGQQ010036236.1:20947-36151 GCA_903798035.1 Danio albolineatus
TATAGGTCACTAACTTAATCAACTCTTTAATTTTTTTTTTACATTTTTACTCTGAACTGTATCATAAATGTTCTATGGTCAGGGTGCGAATTACAGGGGGGTTTGACCCCCCTAAAGGACTTCAAAACAATGTGTATCTCCTAAATAGTGATAACTAGTTTGCTCTGATGTGCATCTTAAATAATAAAACTAATAAATTAAATACTGTAATTTAAACACATTTGACACCCCACACACCACTGTGAATGAATAATCAAACCAATCAATATCCCACAAAATGTAAATGCAATTTATTAATAAATTAGATTTAAATAAAATACATTTGATTCAATGAAGCATTACACAAACTAATATAACTGAAAAATGTGACCCCCTGATCAGTGTATAATTCACTCCCTGCCTATGGTGTGACATAGGAACAATTGATAAGATACAAATAATGTGAAAACAGTTTATCTTCGTTGTTGGAGTCTTTTTTTTTATATAATGCTATTGATTTTAAATAAAATCATGAATACTCTATTTTATTTATTCATGATTTGATGCACTGGTGCCTTTTTCAAGTAGGATTGTCACTCTAAAAGGACAACAAAACTCAATGTGAACGCATGTGAGGGGCTTCAGTCACATGATCTTCTATGGGGACTATCAACCAATTAAAGTTTTCTGTGGAATTGCAGTAAAATTAGCATATTGACCTTACTCTCTGCGTACAAGCAGGCACTGCCATTTGAATCTTTTTGGCTCAACACTTCCAGTCTCATTTTCTTCCATTCATTTTTAGACGTTAAAAACAGCACGTTGTGCTGCTTGATGTTGCAAACTGATATTTTTATACAATATTATTATATTTTGTCTGTATAGTGATGCAAACGCTTGTTTGTAGAGCAAGCGGCTAGACCGTTTTCTGCTGTTTAATATTACAAGTAATTTCTCCCATAGGCGACTGAATCGGAAGTTCTAAAACAGTTGCAAAAACAAGCGCACTTCTGCGTCACAGAAAAAGGCCAATAGCATCAGACCAAAGGACATGGTTTATAGTTACAAAATGTATCAAGTTCCTATGTCTTTAGAAATACGTATATGGATGAAAAACAATTTCAGTTCAGTGGTCCTTCGTTAAAATCGCAGGAGTTATACCATAATAGGTGAAATCCACAAAGTAGTCCCCTTTAATTTTTTTACAATTATTATGTATGTTTTAAGGCTGTAAAACCAGTCACAACACACTTTATCCACTTTTCTCAGACAGCCATTAACATTTTCACACTTTTCTCTCTCGTTTAAACACTCGCATAACTTCTACCTTCCTTTAGCATGTCCAGAAGTCCAAGTTTTTGTGCTAGGTTTAGCATATTCCTCTGCCGTTTGGGTCCACATTATGGGGTTTGTTGGGGAGAAAACGTGCAAACATACAGTACAGCACTTCAGAATTACACTGCTAGAGATCAAAGATTTATATAAATTTGCCAAACTGAACGCATTCTGTACTGTACAGGAGACTCAACACGGAGGAGATTGAGTGACAATGATCTTGAGCCAATCAAGATGCAGAACAGATAGTGTGAATCGGGACGCAGAACACAATGCGCCAAGTAAAAAAAAACAACAACAAGAAACTGCAAGACTGCAAAAAGGTGAATCGTTATGGCGAAAGTTCCCCTGTACTCAAATAGCAACACATTTAAGCCTGATGTATTTATTAATGATTTTAGGACTTTTCTTTTCAATTTAAAAAAGTTGTAATTTATTGAGCTATGTCTAAGACTGTCGCACCCATATGATAGTTTTGAGATTTGGCTCAAAAATGTAATAAAGTAGTTTATTACAAGATAGCAAATGACTGTTAAACCATTTACTTCATTTAAAATGATGACAATACAAAGTACATTTATTTTTTTGTCAAGTGACAGTGAAAAAAAATAAATAAAAATTCGAAACAACCCATGTGCAAGTTTCAAAAGAGAAAACTAACTTCAAAGTCAATAAGAAAACTTAGCCATTTACATGAATGCAAAACATTTAGCCTTAAAAGGTCTTCGGTCTAATTGACAGCACTAGCATACAACATCTATTCACTGTTCACATACAGTAAATCCCTCAATTAAGAGATTGTGGTTGCCCAACAACGCATCGGAAATTCATGCAATTTGGCACATTTCTTCATAATGTCCTGCTGTACTTTAATTCCAAGTTTTGTGATGCCCAAACATTGCACTTAGAAGATACAGCACTAATAACCAACCACACCCAAACGCATTTAGTCTCCATTCCTCACAATGGACCACGCTTTTAGGGAGAAAAAAAAAAAAGCAGCAACCAAAGCCTTTGCTTGGCTCCATGCTGAGAATTCAAGCAGATGAAGGCTTTATAGAGCTCGCCAGATCTCAGGGAACAGGATTTTGAGATGAATGAACTGTCGACACCCGTGAGGACATTTCACATTTCCAAGAAGCAAAAAAGGCTGTTGACCCCACTGTGTTGCAACCTCAAGCATTCACAAACCACAAGCCAGCACGCGCCTCCAAAACTGTCTGGCATTCTGATTGCGAGAGTTGAGGGAGTGTTGGCCGGCCCTTGAGGGATGGACAGATGGACGATTAGCTATAATGAGGTCCTGCAGGGTTCAGTGTGACACGGAGCAAAGACAGGAGGCACAACGAGCAGCGTCCAAGGACATTCTTGTCTCCAGGAGAGTGGAAGCCATTTGATTTCTTTTGGTTTTGAGAGGAGAAGTTCAAATGATAGGTGTCTTGCACGTTCTGGATAACAATGTCTCAATATTATAGCTTTGTATTGTGTAAAACTATACTACTCATTCTACAGTATTAACAAGGATAGCTCACCCACAAATGATTACCACCTCATCATTTACTTTTTTAAACCTATATGGAGTTTCTTTCTTCTGATGAACAAAAAGGAAAATATTTTGAAGAATGCTGGCACCGATTGACAGCATTTTTTCAAAACTATCTTTAAATTCCCCATTCATAGTGATAACTCCATAATAAGTAATAATAATAGTAAATAAGTAAAAATACAAGTGAATGGACTTTATATATCTATAGTCTTTGGTATATTGTTGTTTCAGATCATGTTTAAAGAGCCCCTATTATGGGTTTTCTGAAAATGAGCTTGCATCACTTGCATTATTACTTATTTAATATTATTGTTACTCATTTTTATGGAGTTATCACTATGAACGTGTAACATGAGTGTGTAACAGCTCTAAGTGAAGTGAAATATCCAGCTAAGGCTTAAATATGAAAGTGTACAGTGTTTAAAACTATTGATTCATCTATGAGACGACTCATAGAACTCCAAATGAATCATCTTGATAACGAGTTTGACATGGATACGGAACTTAAGCCCCACCCATTTGTGTGCACGCAAACCCGGGAAATTTGAAACCCCCGGCCCCGCCCACAAACACAGTGGCAAGAAAAAGAAAAAGGGAGAAAAAGAACCAGTGTTGCCAGATTGGGTAGTTTTAAGTTTGATCGTGCAGGTAAAAACCTTTTGGATAGGTTTTGGGCTGGAATCAGTCAGCTACATCTGGCAACACTGAAAAGAACACTGTAGCAGATGCCGGTTAAATCATGTCATGAAGATGCTGTGCTCAGCTGGAGATTATTGGAAGTGTGTGGATGAACCAAAGATGAAACTGTCATGATGGTTTTCCAGCAGAAAAAACTAATTGGGAGGGTGACATTAGATGACCAATCGCAACAGACTGTCATCGGTCCAATCAGGACAGATTGGCATCGCACTAAGGAGGGGTTTGGGAATAAATGAATCATTGAACGATTCATATGGGAGTCGCTGGGATAATTAGGTAAAAATAAATGCATATTATAAGACAATGAAAGTGTTTTTTGACCTTGCATGCATATGAGCCTGTTGTTGGAGACCCCCAAAACCAAAATATGACCATAATAGGAGGGTGTGCAACACGAGGGTGTGCTACAGATAGGCATAGGGCGGTATAAGTTTCTGATGGTATGATAACCTTGGATAAAAATTATCACGGTTTTACGGTATTATGATTACTGCTCTAAAATATATTATTTTTAAATGTCTGGGTAAAAAACTTAAACTTTTCCCCCTTTGAACACAATATATTTTATTTTTTGAAAGATTTACAATTTAAAACTGTGTCTTTGGATGTTTTGTTCTGTTGGAGATGTGATTGTCCTAAAAAAACAAAAATAAAATAATAAAAAAAAATTAAAAAGAATAAAATAATACCTTAGGGAGGGTATTACAGAAAACTTTGGCGGTATGAAAACCTTGACTTATCCAAACCGCGGTATACCTTGAAAACAGTTATCGTCCCATGCCAAGCTACAGAGGACTGCATTGTTTTAATCGCTCAACAGCTGACATAGGCTAAAACAGGGAAGCGTTCTCATAAAGCAGGGAGGCATACCTGGTGCCATGAAGCTGATGCTTAAAGCCAACACGATAAATAAAAAACAACCAGGTGCAGACTACCCCAAACTGAAAGCCAAACACAAACTCCAGGCCTGGTCCTCTCTCATACTAAAACATAAATGAGACCATATAAATTAAAATGGATTGCCACAAAATAAGATACAAGCTGACATTGAGATAGCAACAGTCCACAATTGGTTGTAGTAACACTATAAGTTTCAGCATATGTTAGCTGTCAAAACAGGAATCTGCCAGGCATTTTTGTTTTACATAAGCAGCTCTGACAGCTGCACGTTGTGTTCATATCTGGGGAATGTTTCCAGTCATGACAGCAGTGTTCATCATCTGTAGGTTACCAACGCACACATGAAGCGTTTATAATTTATAAGGAAGAGCGTTAACACATGAATCTGCACTTTGAGACTGCGCTGTCACTGCTAAGAGCAGATCTTCCCTTTGCTGGTCAAATTCGGAAATGTGGCTGATTTCTCTGTTGCTGGTTTTTAATTACAGTCGGATTGAGAAGTAATTTGTCTCATCCGCCGCTCGAGTCCCGGGCTTTACCTCACGCCACCTCCATCATCCCCTTTGAGAACTTCATATTAGTTTTTCATTAAAGCTGCGCGCGTACGACTGTAACAGTCAGAAGTTCACTCACATTTGCTTTTTTTCATTACTGCTTCGCGCTTGTCTTCGACTTGAAGTGGCGAGAGATGAATTATGAAGGTATTTTAATGAAATAACACGCGCGCCACACGTTCTGTCTGTGTCAATTGTGTTGCCGTCATTATTACTTTCAGGTGCGGCTCCGTTTCAATTTGCGACTCTTCAAGCGAGTAATTCCTCAAAGATATAATTCGATTAATATTCATTTATTTTCTGCGAATAAAATAAAACAAGCACTTCGGCGTGGTGTCTGTTTGCCAGAGAGCAGCCATTAGGATTCAGGATCAATTTGCTAACCCTCAACGCGAGGTAAACATGACACCGGGAACTTCGGGAAGATTGGTGGTGTGCTGCTACTTGAGGGATAATTGCTTGTTTTGCCAATTAAGGGTGAAATTGGTTAAAATAAGCAGTTTAATCAAGAAAGTGAAGTTTATAAAGAAGAATCTACAAGCAAAACTTCTCTCTCCCAACAGGTTTCATGCCTAAAATTAACCAGTAAAACTTAATTATCTGGATTCGGTAGGAATATTATGTTGTTGATGATGTGATTATGCAACATAATGTGACAATCAACAGATGATTTGGCTTGGTCTTACAGCTTTTTTCAATAGATTATTTTCACAATTTATGATGGTGTAGCAGTCAAAATAAGACAAAAAAACATGAGCAAATTCCTGTCTCAGGTAATCAAAACCCACTTACGTTATTGTCACCTTGCAAGATGGGAGAATCATATTATTATATGACTTTCTATTATTTTCTACTCATCTACTCAAGTATGAAAATGTGAAACATGACAACTGTGACAACACATTGTAAGCCATTTTGTAAGACCTTACCAATATTTTTGTTTAAAAACATAATTCTCGGGGCGCCACAGTGGCGTAGTGCACTCTAAAAAACACAGTGTTAAAAACTACCCAAATTGAGTTGTTTTTAACCTTATTGCTGGGTAAATATAGGACAGAACACATCAGGGGTTAAATTAACCCAAGTTATTGGGTTATTATTTTTAACCCCAAAATGGGTTGTTTTTTCTACTCAATAATTGGTTATCTTTACTTAAGTAATAGGTTAGTTTGACTTAATTAACAGGTTATATTTTCAAATGTAATTTTTAGCTTTCTTTTAAAATCATTAACCACATTAAAAAAACAAACAGGTGAATATTGTATTAACTTTATTCAATTTTTGTTCCATTACATGTTTTCAGCACATTACACTCTGTAAATACACTTTACCTCAGAGATCATATAAAACTAAATACAAATTGTGAACTGCTTTCAAAATAATTTGTTTCATATTTATGGGTTGCCTGTAAACATTTATAATAATTATATATATATATATATGTGGCATCGCAGTCAGCCCCTGCTGGGAGTTGATTTGACTCAAGGAGCTGGATTGATGTGCCTGTGTGATGCTAGGGTTGCATCGATTCAAGTCTTAGAAATTATTACCCAGAAAATAACCCAAGTTTGGGTTACATAGCACAACCCAAAAACTACCCAAGACTCTGAAAATAACCCCCAAAAATTACCCAAATGCCTCAACCCAACATTTGGGTAGAAAAAGTAACCCCAGATTTTTTAGTGTGCGAGTAGATTTTTTAGTGTCTGGGTCAGTTGGCATTTCTGTGTGGAGTTTGCATGTTTTCCCCATGGTTGCATGGGTTTCCTCCGGGTGCTCCGGTTTCCCCCACAAGTCCAAAGACATGCGGTACAGGTGAATTGGGTAGGCTAAATTGTCCGGTGTTGTATGAGTGCGAATGAGTGTGTATGGATGTTTCCCAGAGATGGGTTGCAGCTGGAAGGGCATCCGTTGTGTTCATATGCTGGATAAGTTGGCGGTTCATTCCACTGTGGCGACCCCAGATTAATAAAGGGACTAAGCCAAAAGGAAAATGAATGAATGAATGAACATCATTCTCTTTGTTTGGGCGTCCTATCCAAGACGAGAGTGTTTTCTGGCTTTTCAATGTGGTTGAGCAACTTTTGGACAACAAAACATGTAGATGAAGAGAAAAACAAAACAAAACTGTTCTCTAATGTATCCGAATACATAAAGACAGAGCCAAAGATTATTCATATCATTTTTTTACAAGTTTCATGCTGTAGAGAGCCAGGCCCAGATCTACAGGGGTGCTAGAAATGTTAAGCACCCTCAAATAAAAGCAACACTGGCCTCATTTTAGGCTGTAATAACAGGATATTGGTGAAATAGATTTAGCAAATACTCCAGTGCATAATTATGCAAGTGCTCTGGAGAACACCATCGTTTTTTCTGCATTGCTTTTGCAGCATTAAGTAAAGATGCCAATAACAGACACATGTGTTGAATTCTTGAAAGCAGTGGCCAATCAGAAACCACTCACATCAATCAGTCAGTATGGACACAATGGAAATAAGATTAATTGAGGCTCATTGATTGTAACTTTGAGAGATGGCGGTGAACTGAATAGACTGACAGCTTTTCAGTGATTACAGGGTGTACATAATTTTAAGGCTATGATAGTAATGTATATCAATGTAAAAGCGATTAGTTGACTTTACTTAAAAATGTGAGTAAACCCATTGCTTTAAATGTTACGTAAATTAACCGTGTGCATACTTATCCACTTGTTTGAATCATGATGTATCGGTGATGTTTGAAATACTGTTTCCGGGTTCAAGCCGCTACTCATTTGAATTGAGAAAATATTAGTTTATGACCACATTTTAGTCCTATCACACATTAAAGTGCACTTTATATGAAATCATGGTGTACAAAACAATATAATATTTAGCATATTTGCAATTTTCCACAACTCTGGCGCCAAAATAATGAACATAAATACACTTTAAAACTTGTAGTTTTGTTATTTTCAGCAAATCTTTTAAAGTATTTCCTGGAAAAATAGGACCCTCTGAACAAATAAAACAAACTTATTGTAATAGACACCAAATTAATAAGATTAAATATTGATATAAAGTGCCGCCAAACATGTTAATATCTTGTCTGCAAGACCCTGACAGTCTCTGATATTTCAGACACCAATAATTTACAACTTATAAAAGAAAATGATCACTTTCTGGCCCTCTGATAATAGATGATATGTATATATACGCAATTGTGATTTTCGAAAGTATTACATTGCTTTGTAAATGTTTATTACCATTTGTCCCCATATGATTTGATATGACGCCTGGTCCCAGAAGCCAGTTCGCGTGACATCACACTTAAGTGGATTTAAAAAAAAAAAAAGTCAACTTAACAGTTTCAAGTTAAAATGGGTTAACTCAATATTTTTCTACTCAACTTGTTGCTTTTAACATGTTTTTTTTTTTTTTTTTTTTTTTTTTGCATTAAGCGTTTTTTAAAATGGTTTTCTAAATGTTGGGCACCTCACATTTTAATCGCCTGCTGCACCTCATAACATACCACATAACGTCACATGCTCCAACATGAAGAACATCGATAAAATGGTTGCCTTGCAACAAAAAGGTGCAGCATTGCTGTCTTCTAAAGTCAACAAAAACGTAGTAAGGTACGCCTCCCGTTTTCAGAAGTGAAAACGAGTGCGTTTGATCAAAGCCATCAAAACCTTTACAAATCTTAGTTTCAAATGAGTGGTTCGGAGCATGTATCAAATTGAAAAGGTCATATGATTTCAGCAAATATGGCTTCATTCAAAATTCAATAGATTTTCACTGGGGGCGATCTGTAATATTATTAAATCCTCATGAGTTGCGCAGGTTCATTCAGATTTCCCCTAGTGATGAATATATATACAGGTTTCAGAGTTAAATTAATTCAGATAATTACTATAAATACCTTATCTTGGATAATTTTAACAAGTTTGTAGATGTTTTTGTGAGGCATTTGTCAAATGAAAAAAGGAATAGCATTACTTAATAGTCTCTAGTCCTGTTTAGCGTTCCCTACCATGAAAAATAAGTCTAGAATTTTTATTAAAAGAACATATATTATACATATACATAATATTTAATGACATTCAATTTTTTGTTAAGTGTATTTATAGTTTATATTTTTATTTAAAGTATGCAATATGTTTGAAAAATGAAATCTAATGGATGTTTTATTTACGTTTTGAAATTGGTATAGTTGCATTGAAATACTTTACTCTCTCATCACTATTTTACAGTGTAAAGCTAAATATAATATAATATAATATAATATAATATAATATAATATAATATAATATAATATAATATAATATAATATAATATAATATAGGGCGCCACGGTGATGTAGTGAGTAGCACATTCGCCTTACAGCAAGAAGGTTGCTGGTTCGAGCCTCGGCTGGGTCAGTTGGCATTTCTGTGTGGAGTTTGCGTGGGTTTCCTCCGGGTGCTCCGGTTTCCCCCACAGTCCAAACACATGTAGTATAGGTTAATCAGGTGGGCTACATTGTCCATAGTGTGTGAGTGCGAATGAGTGTGTATGGATGTTTCCCAGAGATGGGTTGCAGCTGGAAGGGCATCCGCTGCATAAAATAAATGTTGGATAAGCGACCCCGGATTAATAAAGAGCTAAGCTGAAAAGAAAATGAATGAATGAATGAATGAATGAATGATAATATAATATAATATAATATAATATAATATAATATAATATAATATAATATAATATAATATAATATAATATAAAATAATATAATATAAATTGACTCACAGTCACTCTAGAAATTACATTGATTGACCCTTTGAGTGAAAATCTAGCAGGTAAGGTGGATGTGATTGAGTGGAGGCGGGGACTAAATAGCATATCCATTAATATGCGTTGATTGAATGAGGATAGAGTTCCATCTAATCCATTTTAAGACAAAGAAACATAAGTTGTGAGATTAGTGCCTGCGGGGTGGTGGGTGAGGGGGGCTTCAAAATGTTGCGTAATCATATTTCACAGACATCTATAAACATTCTGAACAAGATTTCTTACATAACACACGCTATTTCACAGCTCATATCCAACCTTCAGCCGGGATCAATACGGTACAGGCCTCATTCTGTCCGACTTCACCTTTGCTAAGAGTGTTCAATACTCCAAATGATAACAGCCTTTGAAATCATCCGCGGGCTGAGCTCAGCTAAGTCCACTCAAACGTGAACGCGGCGGGTTAACTTACTTCACCTTCAGTCAAATACACGGGCGAACGTTGATACCTGGAGAGCGCGCTGTCGGCCCAAAATGCCACCGCTTAAATTTTGATTGACATAATTCACAATGGATTCGGAGAACAAAGGTTCCCTGAATGTCAAGATTGTGGAGCGGAATACACAAGCCTTTCCCCCATCTCCAGCCGGACGGGTGAGAAACACATCGTCCATTACAGGATTTGAGCTGTATTAATTGGTTTTCTTAATTAATGCAGCATTAATATTCGCGCCTCATAAGATAGTGCTGCACTCGGAGCAGGAACGGCTGGGAAATTTGACATATTGGATGATACGCTGACAAAAACGGCAATTAGGGGGCTGTTTAATGTTTTGTGGTGATTAAAACGTGTGCTGTCTTTCGTTAATGATATGTGGTGACAGTAAATAGGATGCTAATAACGTTATAAAAAAAAAAAACAAGACTTCGGATGTATGTGAATAGTGCAAACTTTTCCGTACGGCTAAAATTGTAAACATGGGGAAAATAATTAGAGTTTAAAATGATTTATTATGCTTATCTGCCAGTTTGACAACTTATTCACTTTGACATGTGGTGAGTGTCAACCAGGACTGAATAATTACCTCGTTTCTACCTCGCTGTCATTAAGTCATTAATTTGCTCTGTGACAGGTCTGGGGCCCTGGAGAAACCAGAGGATAAGGCCTACCTGTCAGAAAGAAAAATCACAAATGACTAAATGAAACCAAGAGAAGTTTTTGTTGCGTCAACACACTTGCTTTTAAAACAGGAAGTTGGCGAGGGTCAAAAAGCCACTCCACAATCGCCTAATGAACATGAATGAAACATAACAGATCATTCATTCATTTTCCTCTGGCTTAGTCCCTTTATTCATCACACAGCGGAATGAACCGCCAACTTATCCAGCATATGTTTTACGCAGCGGATGCCCTCCAGCTGCAACCCAGTAGTGGGAAACACCCACACACTACGGCCAATTTGGTTTATTCAATTCACCTACAGTGCATGTCTTTGGACTTGTGGGGGAAACCGGAGCACCTGGAGGAAACCCACACCAACACAGAGAGAACACGCAAACTCCACACAGAAATGACAACTGGCCCAGCTGGGATTTGAACCAGTGACTTTCTTGCTGTGAGACGACAGTGCTAACCACTGAGCCACCTTGCTGCTAAACATAACAGATCAACAAACAATTTACTGGTTATTACAGCCAATCAAAAAGAGGGAGGGGCGATCGCCCAGGGCGGCATCTTGGTCAATAGTTGAAATTAGTTTAGTTTTTCCTTAAACAAGCAAAATAATCTTCTTTTTCCTTCTGACATGAGATTATTTAGCTTACCCCATTGACAGATTATTTCAATGGGATCTAGATGCAGCCTTTATGATGCAAGCTGAGATTGCATCTCTCAGCATTGCAATGTCAGACTTAATGCACTCAGTGGAGCTAGTGACGGATTTAATCAATAAGCATGGTAAGCGGCCACTTAGGACCCCAGGACATCTGGGGCCCCCCAATAAATGTCTAAGGTATACCTTTAAACTATATATAACATTTATATTATAGTGACATATTTTGTATAGTGAGAGTGAAACAAATTTTAAAAAAATGACGTAATTAAATATTAATATAATATAAAATTATTATAATAATGTAATTTTATTTAGTAATAATATTATGAAAAAATCAACCACCCTCAATCATGAAGCAGTCGAGCAGTCAAATTTATAAAAAAAACATATGTTTATTATTCTTAGTTGTAAATTAATTTAGAGAAATCTAAATTAATTAGATTTAGATTCTAAATAAAGAAATCTAATTGTTTAAAATGTAAAGCTTAAATTAAGACAAAATGTAGAAAAGACGATTGAGTGATGTATACAAAAACAGTAAACTAAATAAAGATTATATAAAAGTAAAAAGGGTGCATTTCAGGACTTGGGGCCCCATGGATATAGTTGTATAGGGCCCCCAAATCACTACAGCGCTTTCACATCTGTGGTTCTGTTCATTTGGTCTGGACCAAGGGCAACAAATGATACATTGTTTGTAGCATTTTTCTGCTGTTGGGGTCCTTTTCACACCACACTGATTGTTTTGGTCCGAACCAAAAACCAAAATGCAGTCAGGTGACAAAATCCACATCACTCATTGGCCAGATGTTATTGAACGCATTACCTAAACTGCTTTTCGATTAGTCAGAATTAACATGTAGGAAAATGCCAATGGAACTCCCGCAAGTAAACAAACCGACAGAGACAAAATGTCTCTGACCAGGGATAGAATCAGCCAGTGAATAGTATATTATATATTTTGTAAACATCCCTTTAGACAAGCTATACATTTCAAGAATGAAGCACAGCTGCAGCTGGAAAACAATGCTTTAATGCATTGCAATCGGCTGAGGCATTACGAGGAGGCGTGAATTAATTTAGCTAAACTGTGACATGGTCATCTTCCGGAAATATTACCAGCGATCCATCAGGTATTGTTTTTTCCTCTCTCTCTCTCTCTCTCTCTCTCTCTCTCTCTCTCTGTTTAAATAGTATTGATAGTAAAGCGCTGCCAACAAACATTTTTCCTCCAAATTTCATAAGATGGGAAAGCGCATCACACTATGGCAGCTGGATTAGTCCAAAAAGGCTCAGTACATTTCGCGGTTGGATCTGTTTTAGTTCGAATAATGTTCGTTTGAAAGCATACCAAGACCACCTCTTCAAGTAGGTCTCGGTATGCCTTATTGGTCCACACTCGAATGTGATTGCTATTCACACCTGCCCAAACGAACCACACCATGAAGGAAAACGAACTCTAGGGCAATTCAACCAAACTAAATAAGGCCCCGTTTACACTAGTGCGTTTTCGTTTTAAAACGCATAAGTTTTGCTACGGTTACGCCATCCATCCACACTACGCCGGAGTTTTCGAGCCATGATTCTAAAACGCTTCTGCTGCGTCTCAGTGTGGATGGGGGAAACAGAGACATTTGAAAACGGAGGCGTGGCTGCTGAGATTGGGGCTTTGGGTCATTGCATAACCTTCCCTTATTCGTCAAGCGCACGTGGCTATAACGTCAACGGAAAACAGCAATACCAGCCTTCACTGTAAACACTGTATTTTCGATAGCCATGGGTGTTTTATATTCATTTGTTACTTTAAGTAACAACTCGACCTCGTCGTCTGTCCACAAAAAGACCTCTCTTGCTTTCTTTACCATCGCGTTCATCGTTCAACCAGCGTTTGTTGACTAACAATAACCAAATGCCAAGCGAGACGCATGCTTCCTGTTTGTACTTGAACGCGCATGCCCAGAGTGCGCTAATGGTCACGTGATATACGTTTCTGGTGGCGTAGTGTGGACGGAGATCTGTTAAGATGCTGGGTGAAACGTTAGTGTGAACGTGGATCGTTTTCATGCTAAAACGCCGTTTTAAAACTAAACCGCACTAGTGTAAACGGGGCCTAAGGCAGGTGTGAAAGCACCCTTTATCTGCCCCTGACTGTGAGGGGAAGGGTTAGGTGAGCCCATTAAAAAGCATTGCATACAGCTTAGATTGCATCTGCACCAGGTCTGTATCCAGACACCTCTCGATTTTTTGCTTGTTTTAGGGAAACACACACTTCATTTTGACATATTAGGCCTATTTCTTAAAACAATATTTTTGCTTGTCCAAAAAATGCTTAATTGATTTTAAAATTCTATCCATTTTGGACTGGAAACAAAAATATAATTAAGTATTTTGTTTATGTGTTTATTTTTTGCAATGAAGCTACAAAATAAAAACTTTTCCGAACGAAGTTCCAGTAGGTCTCTAAAACGAAACATCAGCGTGACATCGGCCAGGGCTGAATAAATGATGATGTAAAATATCGCCAGTGCCGCTGAGGGTGGGACAACAAATCAGGCCACAGTCTCTCCGCAGCCGCTGACACATCCTGACACTGACAGATCCGCGTGGAGGGCCGCTCTTAATTACCTTTTAGCCCGGCGCAGGGGAGAGAGAGCCAGCGCTTTAGAGGCGACCATCGGCCGGACGGCAGCGAGCGACAGAGATGAATGCGCGAGACTTCCCACGATCAATCAGCCACTCCGGCCTCCTCTGGATCATCTGTCACGTCCCAGAGGAAAAAGGCAGAAAGAGAAAGCGCTCATTCTCATACGCCCGTCTCACAAAGACACGGAATGAGAATGACAAGAGATAATAAAGAGAAAGACAGTTTGAAGGTGTTTAAAAGGGAGCGTGATAGTGGAAAGCTTTCTCTCTCACACACACATACACACAGAGAGAGGCTGATGTAGTTAGCAGGCGCTTATCGATCGCTTCTGCCTGCGGTTTAATTGCAATTAAAGGTTGCAAATTGGCCCGTGGATCATTTTCACCAGTGTCAGGACGCATGAAGACATTGATATCACACACACACACACACACACACACACCGCACCACACCCTTTACTTAACTAATTAAATAAGGACAAACAACACCAAGTTTTTGTTTAAAGCCAACTATAATTACAGATGTTTTTTTTATTACTATTTTAGATTTTGTCTATTATTTGCTTTATTTCTGAATTTGCTACCTTTTGAGGAACATTTTGGATGGATAGATGGATCCATCCATCCATTGACAGATAGCTAGACAGAAAGATATATAAATAGATGTACAGACAGATAGATATAGACAGATAATGTATAAACAAACAGATATACAGACAAGTATATAGATAGACAGATATATGAATAGATATACAGACAGACAAATAGATAGATAGACATACAAACAATATAAACAGATATACAGCCAAGTATATATAGACAGATAGATAGATCGATAAATAGATAGATATACAGATAGACAAATAGATAGACATACAGGCAATATACAAACAGAGATATACAGACACAAGCATATACAGATAGATAGATAGATAGATAGATAGATAGATAGATAGATAGATAGA
>CAIGQQ010036237.1:0-11059 GCA_903798035.1 Danio albolineatus
TAAAATAAAATAAAATAAAATAAAATAAAATAAAATAAAATAAAATAGGGTCATATTTAACTGGCAGTGTAAATGGGGCCTTTGTTTGGGGGTAAAAAAAAAAAGAAAGTGAACTATCAGCGAATTACTGATAGCTGCTAAAAGGGATATTCAGATAAGAATACTTACAGTTGAAGTCAGAATTATCAGCCCTCCTGAATTATTAGCCCCTAGTATATATTTTCCTTAATTTATGTTTTTTTTCCAACACATTTTTGAACATAATAGTTTAAATATCTCTTTTCTAATAACTGATTTCTTTTATCTTTGCCATAATGACAGTACATAATATTTGACTAGATATTTTTTAAGATAATAGTATTCGGCTTAAAGTGAAATTAAAAGGCTTAACTAGTTTAATTAGTCATTGTATGACAATAGGTTGTTCTGTAGACTATCAAAAACATATATTGGGGGCTAATAATGTAGATTTTAAAATGGTGTTAATAAAATTAAAAACTGCTTTTATTCTAGCCGAAATAAAAAAATAAGACTTTCTCCAGAAGAAAAAATATTATCAGACATACTAAGAAAAATTATTTGCTCTGTTAAACATCATTTGGGCAATAATAATTATAATAATAATAATAAAATACAAATAAAAACTGTACGTCCATATACCCACACTATATTGCTGAATTTCCTACCTGACCGGAGACATTTAGCAACTGCGAAAATGTTTTAAAATATGAGCCCATAACATAGAAACAGCTTTCTGTAACATCTTGCGAGATCTAGAAAAACTGTGGTACATTAACTGTTGTAAAATTTACAGTATTACTGGAAATTTTGGTTGCTAGTCATACTGTAAAATGTGCAAGTGCACTGTAAATTAACAATTACAGATGTGCTGTAGTTTTACAGCCCTATAATAAGTATTAAATTACAGCGTGCTTGTAAATTTTACAGTATTGTTGGCAATTTCTAAATTATTACTGGCAAAATGCTAACGCTGTAAAATTTACAAGTTGACTGTAAATGAACAATTACAATCGTGCTGTAAAACTTTATAATTTAGTAATTAGTAACTTTATAATTCAGTAATTTGACAGTATTACTGGCAATACTCTAAACTTCCCTTTTTTTTAATACAGTGTACAGTTTAGTTCCAAAGCATGACACGTAACGGGATTAATAATTAATAAACATGACATGTCTCCATTGGGTTTACCATATTTAATGCACCATTGTCATATTTTATGCAAAATATTTTTGCCATTTAGCATGAAATATTAGTTTTAAAGTAAATAAAACATTGTCATGGGCAGCATTGTAGCTCAGTGGTTAGCACTGTTATTAGCAAGGTCGCTGGTTCAAATCCCGACTGGGCCAGTTGGCATTTCTGTGTGGAGTTTGCATGTTCTCCCAGTGTTGGCGTGGGTTTCCTCCTCCTGTTTCCCCCACAGTCCAAAGATGTGCTATAGGTGAATTGAATAAACTAAATTGTTTGTAGTGTATGTGTGAGAGTGTATGGGTGGTTCCCACTACTGGGTTGCTGCTAGAAGGGCATCCACTTTGTAAGACATATGCTGGAATAGTTGGCGGTGCATTCCACTGTGGTGACCTCTGAAATAGAGATTAAGCTGAAGGAAAATTAATGAATGAAAACATGTTATTTATGAAGTTGAAGTCAAAATGATTAGCCCTCCTTTAAATGTTTTTTATTTTGCAGATATTTCCCAAAATATGTTTAACTGAGCGAGAGAGGAGTTTTTCCACAGTATTTCCTGTAACATTTTTTCTTCTTCTGGTGAGTCTCATTTGTTTTATTTCAGCTAGAATGAAAGAAGTTTTAATTATTACATTAACATACAAAGTGAACAGACAACTTGGAAATTCTCAGTTTATCTGTTTTTGTTTGTTTCTTTCTTTCTTTTTAGTATTATTACATATTTGAGTGCGTTTTTGTCTTTTTCTGGAAACTACAGTTTACATTTCTCCAAGATTTTAAATAAAAATATTGTTATTTACAGTGTAAAATGACAAATGATCAAATGCTATATTGTTTAGACATGTTTATGAATTCTTAAACCCCATCACCCCAAAAATGGCGGTGATTTCAATGGTAAATAAAAACTGTAAAAATGCTACAGTAAAGATCCATAACCAAGTTAACAGTATGTCTACGCCAGTAATATATAAGTCAAATAACCGTAAATTAACTTTCCCAGAATTCCCTGCATGCCACATCACTTTTTATGCTTTATGTTGACATTACTAGTTGTTCCCCATCAGTTATGTACATTAGAGATTTATGTTACATCTAATGTTGATTAACAATCTTTATTTCATGACTAACTTTATGCTTGTTTTCATACTGGTGTTTAGTTGCTGTGTGAATGACACTGTGCACCTTCTATACACTGATACACTTTTCTGCTTGTGGGAAAAGCTGTTTGAGATGAGAATTGGTTCATTATGTAACTTTCTCATCACCACCAGCATAAGGCTGTGTTAACATGTTTGTGTAACAAAAGATGTGTAGATGTTGTTAAAGTACAGACAGATTACATCTATAAATGAATGAAATACGGTAGTTTACATATTTTTAACGGTGAAATACTGGCAACCGTAAATTTTACAGATGTATTTTTTACAGTGTAGCAATGTTATTAACTTTAACTTTTAAGAGTTATACATTAAGAGAAATAGAAAGAGAAATAGGAGAAAAATATTCTCAATTACAAGTTAGCCTATACTCTTAAAACTGAAAACATAAATCTCAACAAGCCGCAATATTTGATATGTACAGTGCAATTTGATCAAATGTATCACACCTTTAAAGAACAAACCAAAAATTAACATTTTACTCAACCCCATCCCTAATAAACCCAAAAAATCCGAACATTTTCAAGTGGTCTCTTCCATTGTTTTTCCACGTATTGTTCCAGCTTTAATAAGCCATGAATCCACATGCTCTACGGAGGCTGATGATCAAATATGTATGTGGGGAAGCAGCATGAAGCGTGTTTGACCTCTGTGAACGTCATGTCTTTCTGATGTTGACATGAGGCTCTGAAAGCTTTCACAGAGAGGTCGTTTGTCCGTCTGCGGGGTCACGGTGAGTGTGTGTGTGTGAACCCCGCGGGATCTGAACGGTTTCTCTGCAGCTCTGCAGACTGAGAGGCGCTTTCAGCGGTGGAGAAAAGCTCCCGATGCGGCGTCCAGTTTCCCCTTATCTGATGAAGCGCAGGATGATGCTGACACTCTCATGACGACAGAGCAACAGAAGAGAGAGAGAGACTTTACAGAGAGATTTTACAAATACTTTATTACAATTATGCAATTACATATCAAACCTCAACAGATCCACAAAATAATCTCATCCTAAAACAAATTGTTGAGAATTAAATTATTTTCTGTAACAAAACAAAAGCACATCTTTATACAGTAAACACCGTATATTGGATAATTATTCAAGATCGCTCACTAAACTGTAATAGATCAAATCTAGTTTTAAAAGAGCTTTCGACATTGTTATAAAGATACAAACTGCATCAACATCTGAGGAACCTTCCATCTTGTTTAGTCTACTCATATACGCAGCCATCTTTGCTCTTCCCAAAATAAAACAGAGAAAGAGAGAGAGAGAGCGAGCGAGAGGTCACTTTTGTCTCGAATTTCTAACTGCATTTAATATGAAAAGCTGGATATGATTAATCTGATATTTGTCAAGGAAAGGATTAAACTGCACTGTAACAACAAATGTTTTTAATTTATTTTACTATGTTAATTATGTTTTCATTGTTATCTTATACACTGTAAAAAAATCTTGCTGCTTTACTTTTTTTTGGAAAAACTTTTACTTTGGTTTGAATAACTTAAAAAAAAAAATAGTTAAAACCAGAATAAGTTACTAAAATAAAGGAAATATTTGTCATCTCTTTGTCAATTTTTTTGTCATTTTACTTTTTTTTTTTTACACCGTGTACAAAATGTAATATTGATTTATCCAGCTTTCCAGATGTAAGTTGAGATGACTGGAAAATAGTCTATGCATGTGTGCATTTAAGTATGTACACTACCTGACAAAAGTCTTATCCAAGTTTTAGGAACAAAAAACAAACAAACTTGACTTCTAGTTGATCATTTGGTATCAGCAGCAGCTTAAATGAAATAAATTAAAATTAAAATTTATTAAATTAAATAGTCCTGAATAGTCCTCTAGATTGTGCTTATTTTACCAAAATAAAACATGAGCATGCCTTTATTTTTAATTATTTAATTAGGACATTAAGGTCTGACTTTGCTTTGACAAAAATCTCGTCACTTAACAGAAATAATGTAAAGTATAGAATATAAAGTCATGGTGCAGTGGAAAAGAATTAATATTGTCTATGACTCCCATGAGCTTGGAGGACTGCATCCATACATCTCTGCAATGACTCAAATAACTTATTAAAAGTCATCTGGAACGGTAAAGAAAGCGTTCTTGCAGGACTCCCAAAGTTCATCAAGATTCTTTGGGTTCATCAACGCCTCCTCCATCTTACCCCAGACTTGCTCAATAATGTTCATGTCTGGTGACTGGGCTGGCCAATCCTGGAGCACCTTGCTCTTCTTTGCTTTCAGGAACTTTGATGTGGAGGCTGAAGTATGAGAAGAAGCGCTATCCTGCTGAAGAATTTGCCCTCTCCTGTGGTTTGTGATGTAATGGGCAGCACTAATGTCTTGATACCTCAGGCTGCTGATGTTGTCATGCACTCTGCAAATCTCTCGCATGCCCCAATACTGAATTTAACTCCAGAACATGATTTTTCTTCACCAAACTTGACTGATTTCTGTGAGAATCTTGGGTCCATGCGGGTTCCAATAGGTCTTCTGCAGTATTTGTGATGATTGGGATGCAGTTCAGCAGATAATTCATTGGAAAAATGTACCTTCAGCCACTTTTCCAAATGATGAACTAGAAGTATTATTTGTTGCTCTTACAACTCGGATCGACGACAAGACTTTTGTCAAGTAGCATATGCTTGTGTGTATGAGAGAGTTTTGAAAATAACAACACATTTTATAATAAAAAAAGTAAATTACTTTATAAATTAAAATTATCAAATACTTTGATTATTAAAAATGCGTTATAGAAAATCTATAAACACTAACAGAAAAGCATAACTAAATTTATATCAGCTAAAATATATTATGTAAATGACACTGAAAACAATAAAAAATAATAAATAAATGCATTTATAAATCAATTATTATGATAAAGTTTATTGCTTTGAATATCAACAAGTACCTTTGACAAAACCCAAATGTATTTTTTTCTTACTATGTATTCCTGTATACTGCAAAAAATATTTTTGCTGTTTGTTCAAATTACTTATTTAAAATGAACTAAAACACCACAATTCTTTTTAATTTTGGGGGAAAAACGTAATTATTTTATTTATTTTCAATCCACTTGAATTTGTTAAGTTAACTTAATCGATTTGCATTGGGACAACATGAATGAATTGTGTCGAACCCTGCATTTTTTACAGTGTAGGCCTGCCAGATCATTTTATCCATCTTTTTTGGATACATTTAAACATTTTAAACTCTTGTGACCAAGTTCTCTTTCTCCATACATGAGAAAGGAATAAAAAAAAAACCCTCTCTGAAACGTTCTGAACGCCCCCCATGAATTTCATCAGCACAAGTCATTAACTTTCAAAACTCATTTGCGGGAGCTCAAATCCTCCCTTCATTAAGTGATGACATTCTATCGCGAACAAACATCTTTAATTAAAACATCCTCCCCGTCCGATCCGCACGTCTGATTGGCTGGTGATCCTCAGAGGTGTCGTGAGAGCGACAGCTGATGAGGCCGAAGCCGTTGTACAGCGTCTGGAGCCGCAGCCGAATCGCTCCGCTCTCAGCCCAAAGGCCCCGATGTTGGCACTGGCTCCGGCTCAATTACCAGTCAGGACGACTATCTTTCTAATGGACTCAGATAAGAGAATAATCCAAACGCAGGCACTTTAATGACTCCTAGTTTAATTAGTGACAGTATAAAAGGTGATTTGGCCTTCCTATTGTGAGCAGCTCTTTTGTGTCTGTGATCAGGAGTTTGGACAGCCGCTGTTTGCAATGTGCAAGAAGTTTTTATGAGCTCAGGACTGAAGACTGGGCTGGGAACGAACTACACAAAGCTAAAACCAAAGTCAAGACCAATGTCAAAGAGTTAGACGTTCACAGAAACTTGATGAGAACTCATAATTCATACTGCTATAGAAAATCTTTTCATTTTGTTTTTGCATGTCATTGAGGTTTCTTTATTTCTGTCAGTTTGAAAAAGCCAACATACTGAATGGCTTCTCCTGAGACTAAAGTTTCTGACTTGTGGTAAAATGTGCCAGTAATGAGAAATTATGCTAGCAGTGGTAAATTATTTGTTTTTGTTTGTTTATACTTCATTTGTCCCATTTCAAATTATGTTACAATGATGTTAGCGGTGTTAAATCTTGGCAGAATAACTAGCAACTTGTTTTAACATTGTGTTACATCTTGTTAGAAACAGGCTAATAGCGTGCTAACAATTTTATCCTAGTTTCCTTTGTTCTTTCAACTTGGGAAAGCCATCCCACTGACATGGCATTTAAATTAAACCTCTTTTGAAACCCAAATTTCTAAATTTAAACACGTTAGCAGTGTGCTAAATAATTTTTTTGAAACATGCAATTTGCTAAAACATGGCAGCAGCAATAAAGCTAAAATTATTATTGAAGATAAGTTAAGACATGATAATGTTATTAATGATACGTTAAGACATGCTAGTAACGTGATAAAACATACTACCAATATGTTAAAACATGTAAGCAGTGTGCCAAATCATTTAAAAAACACCCGATGTGCTAAAACATGCTAGCAATGCTACATAATGCTAGAATTAGGCTAACAATATGTTTAAACATGCTATTAACTTGACAACATGCAACAAAACACTGAAATGGTATTTAAATGACTTCTAAAGCACACATTTATGACTTTAAACATGTTAGCAGTGTGGTAAATCATTTATGAAACAATGTGCAGTGTGCTAAAACATGACAACAGTGTTAAACATACTAAATTATGCTAGAAATATGTTAAAACATGCCAGTAACATGCAAAAACACTACCAATGTGCTACAAACATGCCAGCAGTGATACATAATGCTACAATCATGCTAACAATATGTTGAAACATGCATGTAACTTGATAAAACATGCAAAAAAACATACTACCAATGTTGAAACATGTTTGCGGTGTGCTAAATCATTTATAGAACATCCAATATGCTAAAAACATGCCAGCAGTGTTACATAATGTTAAATGTTAAAACATGCTAGTAACTTGATAAAAAATGTATAAACATGTCATATCTTTGTTAAAACATGTTAGCAGGGTGCTAAATCATTTATAGAACATCCAATGTGCTACAAACATGCCAGCAGAAGAATCTTGTAAGAAATGCTAGAATCATGCTAACAATGTTAAAACATGCTAGTAACTTGATTAAACATGTAAAAACATGCTAGATATATGTTAAAACATGTTAGCAAAGTGCTAAATTATTTATAGAACATTGAATGTCCTAAAAACATGCCGCCAGTGTTTCATAATGCTAGAATCATGGAAAAAATGTAAAAACATGCTATTATCTTTATAGAATATGATTCTATTGATTATTTACTTCTCAGTTTGACCATATTTATAGCAATAATGGCTCTCAGTTTCACTGGTATTCTGATAACACAAAGTTCAAAATAAGAATCTGGGTAACACTTTATTTCGATGGTCCAATTGAGTATTAGTAGACTGCTTAATATCTGTTGATACTGACATCCAACAGACATTTAACTGACCATAAGAAACTTTGCAAGTACATGTCAACTTAAACTAACCCTAACCCCAACCTAACAGTCTACTCACAATCTAATGAGAATTAGATGGCATGTACTGTAGATGCAATGTAACATAAATTCAACAAACAGACCATCAAAATAAAGTGTGACCACAATCTGTATTTTGACAGAAATCTTCAATCTTTTTTTTCACATTCCATAAACAAGATGTGAAAACTGGAGAGAGATTTTATGGTTTCCCCATTTTAGCTCATATCTTATCTACCTAGTAACCTCAAAGTCATCTTAAAGCCACAGTTCACATGAAAATTTTAATTTCCTAATCATTTATTCACTCTTAAGTCCTTCTGAGCTTTTAATAACTTTTTTTCTACTGAACAAGATAAAAGTTATTCTGAAGAATCTTGTAAGAAAGCAACCACTGGCATCCAAAGTAAGAAAATAAAATGGTATGGAAGACAATGACTGCTTTTTTCCATACATTCTTCAGTGTATCTTCTCCGTATACCACTGTCATCCCCCAAGGTTCAGTTTTAGGTCCTCTTCTGTTTGTTCTTTTTCAATATTAATAAATATTGTTTTCACTTTGACTACTATAAAGATGAGGTCTTTCAAGCTTACATCTTCCTCCACTTTCCGTCCAGCTTTTTAGCTGAAATTAAAAACTGGTTCTCATCCAATTTTCTTAATATTAATAATGGTAAAATCCTTCTTGTAGAGTACAAAATTTAATCTAGCAAATCTATGACTTTAATAACTCTAATGTTTCTCCTTCTAAGGTTAAGAGTCTTGATAGCTCAATTTCCTTTGAAGCGCATGTAAACAACTTCACTCTTTATGCATATTTTCATTAATGCAACATCAATCTTCATCTGTCCTCTCTTACAATGAATCTTTTTTTTGTCTAAAACTGTTGCTTTTCGACAAGTAAACGGAAAAAAAGGCCAAAAAAGAGCTTGAAATGAACATGAATATATTATATCCTGAAAATATAATTATGAAATAAATACATTCAAAAATATCAACAGTTTTGAAGTAAATCATATTATTATTAGCATTTGTGTATTATTATAACATTACTTGTACATATTTATTTTATTTAGTTAACATAAATACTGCAAATACCATAAACTCTCATTTCTGCTTAAATATAATGAGAGTTTTTTTCTAAAAAGCCAAATATGTCAAACCCAATCAGATTTTCCTAAGATTGAAATAGGATGTGACTTCCTAGAACACACTCTGACCAGTACGTAACCTTAGCGGAGGTGAGAAAAATAAATGTTTTCTGTCATAGTGAAAGGTCACATCATCACATTGAGGTCAGCAACCTCTCGAGAAACACTATTTATAGTATCTATCTATCTATCTATCTATCTATCTATCTATCTATCTATCTATCTATCTATCTATCTATCTATCTATCTATCTATCTATCTATCTATCTGTCATGTTTAAGAAGACTTTAATTGACACCAGCGGAGGTTTCTAGAAAGAGCATGTTGAGAGAGCAGGTTTCAGTATGTTGTGTGCTGCCTCCCTCTAGTGATTTGCTGAAATAAACTGCTATTAAACCCTATTTGAGGTATTAACGTATTAATCTCTGGCTGCAAGAATAATCCTCTTTACAATACTTCACAATATTTACTGATCAATGGTTTAATAATAAAGTAAAAACTAAAGTGATTATGTGTTTTAATAGTTACCTATGAGGCTATTTTTAGACACCTAAAACTTCTGAGTTTACCCAAAACTCAAAATTGTGCCATCATTAAATTCCAAACCAAACACTGAAGAAGATACTAAGATACTTAGAAAAAAAAGCTGGAAACCGGTAACTAGGACTGTACAATACTGCAAAAATCTGACATTGCGATATTTAGTTTTTCTGTGATATGTATTGCAATATGAATATAATTTCACCAGATGAATCATATAGCTCTATTTGGAAATATTCCATTCATTTAGATAGAAAAAGACTTCAACATCCCAATCTATGCAGTGACTTTGCATAAATTATAATAAATTACAAACATATACAGTATAAATACAACAGAGCGAAGATAAAAGTAAAATAAACAGTCATTTATGGTTTTCTGGAGAGTCTACCAGTATTCAGGTACAGAAACCGAACAATCAAACATAGAATTACATGGTCATTATGGTATAAATTACTTAAAATAATAATAAAACATAATAATATTTGATCTTTTATACTTTAATAAATAATCTAATCCTGCAATGTGACTAGTGCGGATACACATATTATGATATTGATGCTCAAACGATATATTGTGCAGTCCTCCCAGTAACTATTAGCTATGGTTTCATCAACCTATTTATATGCACATTTTGGAATATCGCATAAATCGCATAAATGAGTAGAATAAACTTCTTATCTGATAAGAAAATATGTGTATGAACTACGATGGAAATAAATTCCAGCATTTACATCAAAAAAGTCATGTGATTTTGTTTTAACCAGATCATGTGATAAAAAAATAAGTTTAATTCACATTTTGGAAAGATACATAGCTAGTGACTTCCATCCTACTATGGACATCAACGGTTACAGTACATGTTTCTCTTTCTTTAACATATCTTCTTTTTTGAACTCATAAAAGTTTATAACCACTTGAGGGAAAGTAAATAGTGATTTTTTTTCCCGGTGAACTCTGCTTTTAAAGTTCAGTACTGTATAAAACATCTCATTCTACTCCTGCAGGTGACATTTGTGACAAAACTCCTGGAAATGCCAAATTTAAGTCTTATCAATAATGCTGAGGTCAACATTTCCTTATCAACATCAGCTCTAAACGCACAAACACACTGTACGATTTGCAAAAGAACAGATCGGTCAGCATAAATCAACACTAGCATTGAAAACTAGTTCATTAAAAAAAAAAAAACAAGAAGCTTATGTAGACTAGATAAGAAATGCAGACTATATACCACACAATGAGACTTTCAGGAAAACTGATCATTTCTGTACAATGCTAATGCAATTAATACATAAAAACAGTTAAATAAATATTATGATTCATTTTATTTTAACATTTAAATAAATTGGTTAATTTTAGTAAATTAAACAGTCAATCCAATAGTGTGACAAAAAAACAACAAAGTAAACTATTATATTTCTTATTAATCTATCTATCTATCTATCTATCTATCTATCTATCTATATATC
>CAIGQQ010036238.1:0-30157 GCA_903798035.1 Danio albolineatus
TTCTGTAATTTAATGTCTGTTATTTTACGGTAAATTTCTGTAATTTATAGTCTGTTATTTTACGGTACATTTTTGTAATTTAATGTCCGTTATTTTACGGTAAATTTCTGTAATTTAACAGCCTTCTTTTACGTTTAAATTTTTGCACCCCAGCTGCCAGAAATAAACCATAAATTTATGGATTTTTTTTACAGTGTACTTGTAATTACAGATGTCAATTCCAGTTCCTGGAGAGCCGCAGCTCTGCACAGTTTAGTTCCAACTCTAATTAAACACACCTGATCAAACTAATTGAATCCTTCAGTCTTGTTTAAAACCTACAGGTAAGTGTGTTGGAGCAGGGTTGGTACTAAACTGTGCAGAGCTGCAGCCCACCAGGAACTGGAATTGACACCAGTGTTGTAGTTAAAATTAGTTCATGATTAGTGCATGCACTAACTCACTGTTAGTTGATAATAAAGCAATGTTTAGTTGACATATTAATGCATCATTATTCATGTACCGTTATAGTAAAGTGTTACCGTTCCTTTACATGTACAATGAAGGATGCACTTTCATAAAATAAAAAGTATTATTTTCCTAGAACATGAGTCTGTACATATCTCTTCATCACTACATGACTATATCTTTAATTGAATTAAATATATATTTAAATTACATCTTTATTTTAATAAAAGAAATACTATTGAGGTTTACCTCATTTTTTAAAGAACACTTGCTAACATTTACAGTCATCACATCATAAGCAGTTTCCTATTGCTGCGGTCACACTTGAGTTTGAGCTTGCGAAATTCTGTTGTATGGCGCTGCGAAAAGGGGCTAAACAAGATAATTAGACATTTTAAAAAGTGAGTGATTGCTCCATATTTTACATTTCTGTTCAGAGAGGTTATGTTTTGAACCTCGGTTGGTCTCACGCACTCATGTGATGCGATTTCGCAGGTCAGAGTGCACCAAGCTTGAACTTTGCAACACAGTGAACTGCGAAACTTGTCGCACGATCTTGCGATCTCGCACGAAACCTTATTTTTATGTTGGGTTTTTATAGTATTTATGTTCATGCTGGGTTCGATGCAACGTAATTTCATTCTGCATTGCAATCTATAGTGATGTTTTGAATGACAAAAATAAAAGGAAACTGAAACTGAAACTAAAAATACCAATCATGACTGTAATATGGTAACATTTGGTTACATTTTGTTCAATATGACAATATTTTGCTCCACCATTTTGTTTTTGCAACAAAAGAAACATTGTTTACATGTTTTGTGATTGATAGAAGCCACGACTTCACCATCAGCGTCCATAATGCATTCTTCTACATTCAGAGGTGTTGTTTTATACTACCTCAATATTTATCACTGTGACCACTTCTAACATTTACTATGCGTGATATAAATTAGCACTGGGGAATTTTCAGAAAGAATGTTCGCACTTTACCAGATTACCATGATAAATGTCTGGTCAGGTCGGCTGATGGTGAGTGAGGGGGCCCTATGGCGTTTGTAGCTGAAAACTAGAATGAAGATGAATTAGATAAAAGTCATTGCACGCAAATAACAACAAATGAGACTTGACATTTGACTGGCTCTAAAATAACACAACGTTGAGATAACGTAGGCCTTTTAAATGCAGGCCTTTTGAATAAATCTTCGGTTAATATTAACATGACATTATTATTATTAGTAGTAGTATTATTACTAGATGGTAATGCAGAACTAAATTACTACTACTACTACTACTACTACTACTACTAATAAGTGTATAAAGCCTGTAAGTGTAATTGTATGTTTCTTGGTAAGTTT
Source organism: Danio albolineatus (assembly GCA_903798035.1). Taxonomy (NCBI): domain Eukaryota; kingdom Metazoa; phylum Chordata; class Actinopteri; order Cypriniformes; family Danionidae; genus Danio; species Danio albolineatus. Next base: position 1,806 of record CAIGQQ010036238.1, read on the forward strand.
CTCTCTCTTTTATCTACCTTATTGCACAAAGATGAATCTATAATGTGAGACCAGCTAAAACCAGCACAAAACCATTTTAGGATGGTTCCAGTTTTCTTTATTTTTGTTTGAGTTCACTCGGCTTGGACCTTTTAAAACTATTAAAAATGACATTAAATATAAAACTATATATATATATATATATATATATATATATATATATAATACTAGCTCAAATACTGATTTTATATACTATTGTGTATCAATATGACAAATGACACGGTTTGGACTGACACCGTTTCAATCCACTGTAACCTTCTAATATGAAGCTGCTTTGACACAATCTACATTGTAAAAGCGCTTTACAAATAAAGGTGAAGAAGAGAAGGTTGTAGCTCCATCTAGCGGTTATAAGTAACACTTTTTTCATACCAAAAGCATGAGCACTAGCATGATTTTTAAAGTTAAAATATTTCTGGTTACCATATTTGCTGCTTTCAAGTAAAATAACATTTATGTGAACACACTGTACAACCTGAGGTGGCATTCCTCAGCTTGTCTCTCCATTAATGTAAAAAAAACAAATGAGATTTTACTTTTGACCCATCAAATTGAGCTGTTACCCACAAAATACTATTGCAAAACTTACATTGCATTACGTTTCATGATATCTGACCCTGGACTACAAAACCGATATAAAAAATTATATATATATATATATATATATATTATATACATATAATTTTTTGCCAAACTCATTACAATACAATGGAAAGATCATGTTGCACAAAGACATTTTGTACATTTGCTGTAAATTATAATCAAAACTAAATTGTCAGTTATTGATATGCTTTGCTAAGAACTTAATTTGTTCAACTTTAAAGAGATTTCTGAATATGTTGATCATTTTGTACTCTCCAGATATCAAATATTTGTATCTCAGCCAAATATTAATAAACCATACCTCAGTGGAAAACCCATTCATCCGTCTTTCAGATGAAGCAACTTCCAAAAATGTACCTTTATGACTGGTTTTGTTTTCTAGGATCATATACCTGTGGGCAGTGATAGAATAAAAAATCTCTGCACTCTCTCCTAAACTTAATGAGACTTAATGAGAAATGAGAGCTTATTAGATCATTCCATGTCATCATTTGTTTCGCTAGTTAGCTAGTTAATAATGGTAGCTGGATCTACAGCCACTGGTTTAATTTGCTAGCTCAGTAAAATCATTGTACAAACCAAAACATGGTAAATAAATGAAGAAAAACGGGTTAATAAATAGCTAGCTGCTAGTTTTCAGCAACCTTTAGTAAACATATCTGGAGCTCATTTTTCTGCTCAGTCCAGACTGTAGCGATTTTACTTCATGAATGTGATGGTATATCCTGGACTCTTCCGCCCGTCTCAGCTCAATTCTTGTAGATCTGACGTCATACACCAGCAAGGCAACAACAACCACGCCCACCAGCGCACAAACGACCAATCGGATCACAGTTTCGGGAAAACCACAACAGTAGACGCAGTCTGAAAGGAAAGAATCGAAAATAAGCCTTTGACGATTGTTTAAATAAATACAGATGACATCACAATTAGAACAGTAATTCTGTGTGGTGTTCTTTATTTAGAATTCTTTTTTTTTTTTAGAACTGTGGTTCTGATGCTTGTAGAACAGAGTTTTAGGAATAGAGCAGAGACTATTGAAGAGTCATGACAACAAAACCTTTAACTCCATCTAGTGTAACAATATTTTGTGGAAAACACAGTCATTAAAGCAGGGCCGTGCACAGATATTTTGAGGGGCAGTGGCCCAAATCCAAAAGTGGCACTAAGTGGGTGGGTTCTTGCTAATACAAATTTTCCAGTTGTTATAAAAATAAAAAATTGTTATTTATAAAAGAAACTTGTTATATTAGATCTGCTTTTGATTAGACATAAAAATTCTAAGAACGTGGATAATTGGCACAAGTTGTCAGCACTTTTAGGCCGTACTCACACTATGCTATCAGAACCGTGCTCAGGCCCGTTTCCCGGATCGTTTGAGAAGTGTGAGCGCTCTGAATCGGGCTCAGGCACGGTTCATTTGGCCGGCCCTGGCCCGGTTGGAAGAGGTGTGCTTAAGCCCGGTTCACTTGGGCTCAGGCGCGGTACGCTATAGTGTGAGTGCCAAGCGCGCCTGAGCCCAAAACTGAGGATGCAACGTCACTTGCTGCGACGCACGAGCAGCACGATTTCGTGAAAATTTCCGAGCCACAAAGGCGATAGACCTGTTCAACATTATGCTGTGACTGGGTTGTGCACCACTGCTGAGCAAACGACTCAAAAAAAAAAAAAAAAAAAAAATCACCAACAAACTTAACAAAGCTGTGGACTCCATTGTGTTCAGCATGCTCAGCGTAGCTCTTCCTGTTTATCTTGAGTACGTCGCACTATAATGACGTAAGCGGGCTTGGGTACGGATGCTTAACGCAGTGTGAGTGCGGGCTGTCGGGGGAGAGAGAGGAGGAGGCACAATCGTGCCCAGGCCCGTTTGGGCCTGGGCACAGTTCGGATAGCATAGTGTGAGTACGCCCTTAGAAGACCACTGACTGCTAGGGATGGGTACTGCATTTTGCAGCTCAAATAGGGTATTTTCAACTGCAGGGAGCACAATAAACCAAGAAAGGTCCCGACTTCTGCCAGAAAAGTCAAACATGTTGATTTTTCTCCAAAAGAATAGTAAAAAGTAATTTTCCTTCGAACCTCACAGGAAAAAAAAAATGTTTTAGAATTATTGGTTTCGTTTTATTTTACATTAAAAACGTAATTGTAAAATAAAGTGTGCGTGTGTGTGTGAACTTTGTAATGGCACAAATGTCTCACAAACGTTACATGAGATCTGCTTCCTTCATGTCTGTCACTGTGCTGTTTATCTAAAGCAGACGAGGCGGAGATCGAGGCCCACTCTGACGGGCACGTGGGATCGGTGGGCAGGGAGAACTAGCATTGAAGGCACAGGCAACAAAAAACAGCTACATTGTGTTCAGAGCAGACAATTCTAATGTTCTGAAAGGTCTAATAAATAATCTGATGGGTATTTTGGGCTGAAACTTTACAGACACATTCTGGAGACACAAAACACTTATATTAAATCGTGAAAAGGGGGTAAAATAGGTCAAATAAGTTGCCTTTTTTCTCCATATCGTGACTTACATCCAATTGAATTTGTCCTAAAGTAAAAAAAAATAAATAAAAAAGAAGAAGGGCTGTGCAGAATTTTATCCTTTAGGAACCGACTGGATCGTTGGAAGATGGGCGTCGGGCACTGACAGTTCTGACTTAAAGGCATTCTATGTGAAGAAAACTCATTTCGTGGTGGTAGAGAATGTCATATTTAATTAATATTCAGGAGAACATTTATTTTTAAGTGCACAGATACATCGTTTATATAAAGCAGGCTATTACTATATACATCTACAAACAAGAAGAGTACTTATTTATTATTTATATTATTGTTCTACATTGCAAATAAATGCTAATATAATGTGACGTACCTGAACTTGTCTGATGGAGATCAGTAATGTTGGCATCATCAGTCTGGTTGTTCATCAAGCTAATGGATGATTTTTCTAGTGATGATGATAATAACATGATTTATTGTGGAATCATTCATATTTCATTAGATGAATTAACAATGTTGGTTTCATAAAAGGGTGAACAGGATGAATAAAAGTGTCATTAAAGCATATGGCTCACCAGTGACTGTAAGTTTGAAATACACGTAGACGCTTTCTTTGATGACAAGCGTTAGTTTATAAAGACCAGAGTCTGTGGTTCTGGTGTTTATGATGATCAGAGATCCAGTCTCATCTAACTTCAGTCTATCTCTGAATCTCCCGTCCGGACCATCATAAGATAAACGGTTTTGAGAGAGTCTGTTGATTTCAGCTATTCGAGTGTTTTCGAACATCCACTGTATCAACAAACATTTCTGTGCTTCAGTAACGTCAGTGTGTAGAGTGACAGAATCTCCCTCCATCACTGATACGGTCTTCACTTGCTCAGTGGCGTCTAAATGACAAACAAAACGCATTTTGTCACAGTCCAAGATTTCACAACATCATAATAACCAAATATTTTATATACGTTATATATATATTATTAGCCCCCCTGTTTATTTTTTCCCCAATTTCTGTTTAATGGAGAGAATTTTCTTCAACAGATTTCTAAACATATTAATAACTCATCTCTAATCACTGATTTATTTTATCTTTGCCATGATGACAGTAAATAATATTTGACTATATATTTTTCAAGACACTTCTATACAGCTTAAAGTGACATTTAAAGGCTTAACTAGGTTAATTAGGTTAACTAGGCAGGTTAGGGTAATCAGGCAAGTTATTGTATAATGATGGTTTGTTCTGTAGACTATTGAAAAAAAGATTATCTTAAAAGGGCTAATAATAATGACCTTAAAATGGTTCTTAAATTAAAACCTGCTTTTATTCTAGCCGAAATAAAACAAATAAGACTTTCTCCTGTAAGGTATGGTCTTTTAACTGCAGCGGTTCGAACTGTAGTTCTGCTGAATGACTAAAAGTTATCAGTATGATGGAAAAAACTGTACATTCTAGTCAAACCATCCTTCTGCAATCTTATACCAAAAACGGAAATAAGGGCAGTATTAATAGCTTTAAATGTGGGAGAGCGTCGCTATTATGTGATTATATTGTATTGCTATACGGAGCCATAAATGTTGATGTAAATCAACAGTAATTAACAAATACTTGAAAGTGAGATGATTTAATGACAATAATTCTCTATGGTTAAAACTGAATTAGTTACAAATGACTGTATGAAACAATAAAACATGAAATGATAAAAACATATGATAATAATTTTACCCAGCTTAAATGTAAATTAAGTTACCTGAGAGAGAGAGAGAGAGAGAGAGAGAGAGAGAGAGAGAGAGAGAGAGGGAGAGAGAGGCGGAGAGAGAGATGGAAAGGGAGTTGGGAGAGATCCAGAGCAGGAGAAGAAAGAGGGCCAGAGCCAAGTTTACCACCTCCTTTGTACCTTTCTTGACCATGTGACCAAAGCCTAAATACTGAGATATTCAAACTGACCAATCAACATGTGACTACATAATAAAACCCCCACAGTCCACACAGCAGGCCCTGATCTCATCAATGTCTGGCTTTGGAATTTGTGTGAGCCTTCTTTGGTGAAAAAGACATGTTCTGCTATATAAACAAATGCATATAATAATTTTCATCCCTACACTCCAGAAAAAAAATATATAAAAATTTCCTTGCTCTGTTAAACATCATTTGGGAAATATTTAAAAAAAGAAAAACAATTCAAAGCGAGGCTAATAATGCTGACTTCAACTGTATATATACATAAACACGTTATATATTTCTTATTTAAACCATATGGGATGCTTCAAGCAAAATACAAAAAAGGTTGTGATTGTGCAATTGGTGCATTGTAAAGGCAAATGAAAGTTTCAGGGTAGGCAGGTTTTCACAACAAAAGTATTGCCTAATGGCCATTACAAAATAATGAAATTTCCATTCCATAGAGCCCTGGTTTGCTAGGTTACAACCCGAAGACACAGATCAAAACTAGCCAAATTCCCTGGGTAAACCTCTGACTTGGCAATGATGGTTTGTTCGAGGAGTTCAAAACAACTTGCAAAAATCAGTTTTCCAGAAATCATTGCTTTGATTGGTTAATTTTTTCTCCCGTTGGTGATTGGAAAATATTCTGGAGTTTAGATGTATATATAAAAACAAACACTAGAGATGCTTTTAAGTAAAGAATTGGCAAATGTCCATTATTGGAATCTGCTATTGAAATATATGCAAATAACATATTTTACATTCATGTTCATATTTGAATTTGATATATATAAAATTTATGTTGTGGTAACTTTTATATATATTTCCCAACCTTTGTTACCTTACATATAGTTTCAAAAATATGAGATATAATTACATGTTTTTGATATTTAAATTACAGCTAATATATTTGAACATATGTATCCATTTGTAATTACAATGGGTGATTGAAGAAATGAGGCCACTTTTGCAATATTCTGAAATATGTGGCATATATGACATTTTATATATGAGAAATCCAAATATGAACTTGCATTTCATATGTAATTAGCCATATATCAGTTTTCTATGTCTTTAATACTATAGAATGCCTTAATTTTCTCATACGCACTTGTACATAGCACCTTATAACCATAGACGATGTAATACTTCTCCTTACGCATTTGTACATAGTACCTTATAACAATATACATTGCAATACTTCTTACACATTGGTACACAGCACCTTATAACCTGTGTATTTACAACAATCTGTACTACATCTCAACATCCAGATCTTTTTGGAATGACTGAATCCCTGTTTAATGTCTATCGTCTTCTTTTCATGTTTATTTTGTGTTGTCACTTGTCACTTTATGTACACTGGAAGCTTCTGTAGCCAAAGCAAATTTCTTGTGTGTGGAGCACACTTGGCAATAAAACTGATTCTGATACTAATTTAAAGCAATCTAATTTATAAACTGCTTTATAAATAAACTTGACTGAAGTGTCAAATTACAGAGCTTGTGCTTTTTTACAAGTTTTATTCCCGCTGTCATATTTGTTGTTCTTATTTTGCTTTTGATACAAGATTAACATATTCATTCTTAAACCCTCTAAGCGTAAATATTTCAAACTTCCCTTATGCCGAGTTCAGACTGCATGATTTTAGCCCCGATTTTGACTCGCCGACAGGTTTTGAGAAATCGCTGACAAATGCCTGAAATCACAGGCAAATCGGTGCTCGTGCAGGTGAGTGACAATCACACAATATGAACTATCAAAGACGCGATCTGAGAGAATCGCCAATGAGTTGCCGATGCCCGGGAGATATTTGGCGTGCTGAATATCTGGAGCTGTCGGCGATTCAAATCATGCCGTGTGAAATGAGTTTTGACTGAACATAACATCGGCAATCGCCTACAGCCAATGAGAGAGCAGCATTCACTAGTGTGGGTACCTGCAGGCCAGCGGGAGGATGGGGGAGAAGTTAAAAGCTCATTTTCAGTTTATTCGGACACAAGAAATAGGGGGAAATTAGTGTAAATTTGGCAGGAGCCCCCGTGTCTGTTTGACGTGTCATGTGAGCAATATCACAACCCAACCCGGTCAAAAAATAAAAAAGGTGAGGAGAAATTGCTAATGCCCTTCAAAGCCAGGTGAGCAAATATGTACATTTTCTACCCCATTAAAGGCTTCTTTCTCGTCATGTAGTTAATAACAAAAGATATACTGCGTGTTTTTGGGTGTGAGATGTAGTTTGGACGAATCTGTCTGCGATTCTTGCTATTTTGAAGTCATGCAGTGTGAAACTCCCTGTCGCCGATCCATTTTGCAGTGTAAACAAAGCAGCGACAAAACGGAGCCCAGATAGTCATGCAGTGTGAAAACATCTGTGACACGACTACTTTGAAAATCATGCAGTCTGAACTCGGCATTACACAACAAGTGAGTTAGATATAAACAGAGACCTCTGCTGGACAGATAAAGGAATTGTTCACCCTAAAATAACCTTTTTGAGTTTCTTTTTCTGTTGAACACAAAAGATTATATTTTGATTAATGCCGGTTGCTGGCACCAATAGAATTGCATTGCAGAAAAAAGTATATTACTATGGAAGTCAATGAGTGCCAGCTACAGCATACTTCTAAATATCTTCTTTTGTGTTCAACAGAAAAACAAACCTCAAACAGGTTTTAAACAAGGGTGAGCAAATGAGCAAATTTTCGTGTTGTGTTAACTTTGCCTTTAAGAAAGTTTATGCTCACTGTTAACTGTTTTTGTTCCTCTTTGGAGTGTTTGTTTAGCATGAAGTTTCATTTGCAGGCAGAAGTGAAACAAAACATGCTTTTTCTTCCTTTTTTAACCACTTTTACTTTATAATGAAGTTAATACTAGGGATGCTCCAATCGATCGGCTAGAGATTGATATCAGCCGATAATCACATTTTATGACTCGATCGGTACTCGCCAATCTTCTTGATCTCTTAAACTGATCAGGCGTTTTAAATTAAATAAAATACCCAAGTGAATTAGCAAGAGAGTTGGAATGACCGTGCATGTATTTAGGCCTTTTTACATATATAAAAACTGAAAGTCCTGAGTTTTTAGATATTTTATCTATTATTTTCCGTAAAGCTGCTTCTGTCCATGACATATTCACACTAAGTGGTTATAAGTGACATGTGTGGTGGAAAATTCATTTTATTCATCTCACTTTCAATTTAAATACTGATTATTATACATCTCTCTCTCTCTCTATATATAGGTTAGTTTATTCTGTTATGAAATGTTTAAGTTAGCCCATGTCTGGCTAAGTTCACGGCTGTTTATGTTCATCCTGTTGATATATATTACATGGCCAGAACTTGTGTGACCACAATTCATTGTATGCATTACGTAGCCAAAGCACGCATGACCACTTTGACATGTTTATGTGGCTAGACAAGATTTGGGTGTCTACATGGGGATTTAACAAACTATATGTTCGGGTGGATGTCAAGACTGAAACATAGTTGGTCAAAGGTCAAATGTGTGTGCGTTGATGTAACTGTGATTCATTCTCTATGTCTTTCTTGACCTTGTGAGCTTAGCAAACTAGATAAAAAGAGAACACACTCTGTTTCTGTGTCTCACACTCTGCAGAAACCTGCGTTGCTGTATGATTGTCTGACCTTCTTTGCAAAGTATAAAACTTTAAAAGACACTTTGGGTAAGATTTTGTCTTCTTTACCACTGAGAGAAGCCTCGTTAAAGAAATAGCCACTACACATTTAAGGAATTATATGGAACATCCTTCATTTATTCTCTTAGGTAAGGAGAGATCTCCACTCCAAGTGTCATACTTACAGGGAAAAGGTGCTTAATGCATTATAAAGCTTGAAGCATCAGAATCGGTACTCCCACACTAAAAAATCCGGGGTTATTTTTTCTACCCAAATGTTGGGTTGGGGCAATTGGGTAATTTTTGGGGGTTATTTTCAGAGTCTTGGGTAGTTTTTGGGTTGTGCTATGTAACCCAAACTTGGGTTATTTTCTGGATAATAATTCCTAAGACTTGAATCAATGCAACCCTAGCACCACACAGGCACATCAACCCAGCTCCTTGGGTCGAATCAACTCCCAGCAGGGGCTGACTGCGATGCCACATAAATATATTATTATTATAAACGTTTACAAGCAACCCATAAACATGAATCAACTTGTTTAGTTTTGCACGATCTCTGAGGTAAAGTGTATTGTGCTGAACAAATGTAATGGAACAAAACATGAATAAAGCTAATACAACATTGACCTGTTTGTTTTTTATGTGGTTAATGATTTTAAAAGAAAGCTAAAAAATTACATTTGAAAATATAACCTATTAATTAAGTCAAACTAACCTATTATTTAAGTAAAAATAACAAATTATTGGGTAGAAAAAAACAACCAATTTTTTGGGGTTAAAAATAATAACCAAATTACTTGGGTTAATTTAACCCCTGATGTGTTCAGTCCTATGTTTTCCCAGCAATAGGGTTAAAAACAACCCAATTTGGGTAGTTTTTAACACTGTGTTTTTTAGAGTGCAGTATAGATTGATCGCCATGACAAGGAATTGGCACTCGATATCAGCTGCGAAAATTCTGATCAGAGCATCCCTAGATAATACATTATAAATGCTAATAAACAGTTAATATCTTATTAAGAGGAAGTTAATACGCCAGTAGAAACAGTGTGAGTTGTTACTTAAAATAAAGAGTTACCCATATTTATTACGATAAATACTGAAAATAACCCTGTTTGACCATAAGTAGATTAGTGTGGTTATTGAGTTTCGGTGTCAACAAACTGAAAAAGAAAATAAAACATGCATGTTCTCCGCCCTGTAAATAAATGCTAATACACACCTGAAGTTGACTGCGGGAGTTCAGTAACGTCGGTTTCATCAGGCTGGTTGGTGACTGAATTGCTCTTTAGGCATTTGGACGACACGCAGTCGGAGCTTGATGATCTTTCTGGTAATAAAGTCAGTGATATTGACAATTTATAGCAGAATCATATCTTAATCAATTCACAAATGTTCCTTTCAGTAGTAATAATATTGAACATAACCGAAAACAAGCAATTCGACAAAGTGGAAGCTCAAACGATGCTGTAATTCCCTTACTCACCATAGACTGTGACTTGGAAATGTATGTAGCTGATCTGTCCTCTCAAAAGCATTAGTTTATAAAGCCCTGAATCAGTGGATCTGGTGTTTGTGATGGTCAAAGATCCAGTCTGATCTAACTTCAGCCTATCTCTGAACGTGTCGTCTGGACCATCATATGTGGAGTTGATCTTTGCGAGTCTGTTGACTTCAGCTATTCGGGTGTTTTCAAACATCCACTGAATCAACAGATACTTCGATACCTCATCGACATCAGTGTTCAGGGTGAGAGGATCTCCCTCCATCACTGATATGATCTTCACTTCCTCCGTCATATCTGAATAACAGACCAAACATGTTTCGGGGAAACCTTCCAAAAACCTTATGCTAAACTAAATCACTTATGGTCAAGAGCCACGATGCAAGAACATTTGTGTTTACTAGACATCTAATAGATGCCTAAATATAGATGGCATGGCTAAAAAAAGGCTACATTTGGGTTGTCTGAAAATGTAATAGACGTCCAGATACAGCCCAAATATGGACTAGTCATCAGATTAGACAGACAGTCATACTAGTCTAATTTTGAGCTATTTTAAATCTACTAGATCAGAGATGCCCAAACTAGGGCCCGCAGGCCAAAGTTGGCCCATGGCAACCTTTGATTTGGCCCGCCACCCCATCTAAAAAGGGAGGAAGATGGATGGAGTTGATTTCAAGATTGTCAATTGAAATTTAATGTAATTGTTTGTTCGTTTGTTCATTAAAATCTAACTGAAATTAAATGTTTCAATTAAATTATGTATATTAATTCGATTTTGTTTAAATGTAAGTATTGTCGCCCGACAATGCAGAGAATTTGGTGAGCAAATCAAGTCAAAGGCAGATTCTGTTTGACCTGTGTATTCACCATTGAACTCCACTGTGTCGTCAATGTGATTGTTTTCGTTGCAATAAGTTATTTTAAAAGTTGTATTAGTTAATACGATTTAAAGTAATGTTTTCTATTTATTTTAAAATATTATTAAATAAATTAGGAAATTACTCATGGCGACTTTAACGTAATATAGTTTGGTATATTTACCTTCGTCCCGTGGCTCTCAATGATATTCGGTTTTTGGCCCTTCATACGAAAAAGTTTAAACACCCCTGTTCTGTGTCAAAATAAGTCTTGTTTTAGCTATGCCATCTAGGTTTAGACATCTATTAGACGTCTTTGTAAACAGATAAAATATGCCTGCTGCATAATAAAGCAGGATTGAACCTAAATAGTTTCATTCATTCATTCCTTTTCTTTTCGGCTTAGTCCCTTTATCAATCTGGGGTCGCCACAGCAGAATAAACCGCCAACTTCCAGCTGCAACCCATCTCTGGGAAACATCCATACACATTCATTCACACTCATACATTTTAGCCTACCCAATTCACCTGCACCACATGTCTTTGGACTTGTGGGGGAAACCCGAGCACCCGAAGGAAACCCACGCAACCACAGGGAGAAAAGGGCAAACTCCACACAGAAATGACAACTGACCCAGCAGAGGCTCGAACCAGCGACCTTCTTGCTGTGAGGCAAAAGTGCAACTCACTACGCCACCGTGGCGCCCCCTAAATAGTTTCAAATAAATTCAAATTTCAAAGTAGGATTTCTCCTAAACAAAGGAGGAGATGAATATGAGGAAGAGGTCACTTAAGAAAGTTCATGTTGCGTGAAACTGAAAAACGTTGATGAGAATAACTAGACTGATTTGTTCCTCTCTATATTGTTTCTTCTGGACTCATTTCCACTTGCAAACAGAAGTGAAACATGAAAACGTGATCTGTGGATCAGTTTCATGTTTATTCAGCTGAGTCTGTTCTGACACATTTCTAATAAACATCTTGTAAAGAAGTGACTGGAAAAATCTCAGTTAATAGTCAAAATTAAATAAATTAAATCACACACATATACGTACATACATACACACATATGTACATACATACATTGTAAAAAAACCCTGTAATTTCAGTTTGTTTCCGGCAACTGGGGTGCCGAAGAAAAAAGTAAAATAACGGCCGTTAAATTACAGAAATATATCATAAAATAACAGATATTAAATTACAGTAAATAAATAAACTGTAAAATTACAGATTTTTTTACAGTGTACATACATACTACATACATAAATACTGTACAAACATGCCAAATCAGTGTTTTAGCTTCAGTTTAGAAAGAAATATTTGGTGAAAAATTCCCAATTCCCAATCACAACAAATGAAACATCAGTTCCTCTGACCAATTGTCAAAAAAAAAAAGGAATTTGGAAGAAGTATTCAGACCTTTATAGAACAAATATATAGATAAATAAATAAACATAAATAAATAAATCAATTAATTATAACTTTACTCAAACACAAACTGGGAACCAACCGATTCAAACCCAAATTTCAATGTTTTTTTCATAGCTGCATATATATAGAATAATAAATAAATCAGACAGCACACTAAAACAAAGAAATGTCAACTTACCAACCGAATGCCACAAGCACATTGAGATCAAAACAAGCACATGAATCATATTTACTATCAGTTTCCTCAACAACAATGTGTGAAAATGTCTCAGAAGCGTCCTGTCCAAACCAACAATAACTTTGTCAATGAATGTCACAGGGGCAAAGTGAATCAGGTCACCAGTAGGCGTTCCCACTCATGGACGTCATGCAATACATATGAGTGTATATCGCTGACAGATACAGCACATTCTTTTCATTTAAAGTCATTTTTTTGTTAATTATATTGTTGTTATTCAATTACCACAAATGTAAACCAGTACTTTTACACACATAATTGGCAATAAGTAGATAGTTTAGCAATAGATAGCAAATATTTTGAGATTTTATGAATTGTGTGACTCGCTGTAACAGCTTCTCCATAATCCTTGACAAATTGAAGCCGAGCAAGTAGTGATGGGTCGTTCTTGAAAAGTTTGTTCATTTTTAAGAACTTAAATAATCAATGAATAATCAGAAAGGAATGGTAATATTGGATATTTGACTCAAGAATATTAAGCAGAGCATAAAAAGTACATACAAATATACACTGATGGGTCTAAAGTTTCAAAAGACGATCACGTAGTAGGAGTGCATACCTGTCAACCCTCCCGTATTTCCCGCGATTCTCCCGTATTTTACAGTTCTATCCCGCTATCATCCCGTAAAGGTATTTTCCCGTACTTCTCCCATATTTTCAGTCGTTCTCAGACGGGTGTCGTACCCAGTCGAACCCCGGAGGAAACCCACGCGAACACGGGGAGAACAAGCAAACTCCACACAGAAATGCCAACTGACCCAGTCGATGCTCGAACCAGCGACCTTCTTGCTGTGAGGCGACAACACTACCTACTGCGCCACTGTGTCGCCCAGAAAGGAGAATCTTCAAAGATAAAGTTTGTAAGGATTATTGGGGGCAGATGAAAAAATGTGGGAAATTAACAAAGCTATCTTGAATTTCCACAGAGATACAGCACTGGAGCACAGGATATAGGCGATGGGGAAAATGGGTCTTTTTTATGTAATCGTACAACGTACATGAACCCTTGAACTTCCCGTTACAGTAGATGGCGGTGAGCAACTAAAGAGAGATAGAGAGAGAGAGAGAGAGAGAGAGAGATTTTTTTTGAGATTTTACCAATACTTATATTAACAAGCAGTTATTTAACATTTATAAAATACAACTCTTCATTAATAACAGAACACAACCCATCATCACAGCACCATTCAATTTTAAACACATGAATTGCCTTCATCATTTTATAGTAATTAAAATCAACAATAATTCTTCATTTTACCAGGTTTTTAAAAACTACTACAACGTTCTTACCATTCCTCTTTTCTTTTTCATTTTTTCTTGTAATATAAATAGCTGAGTTAGCTTGACCAATGATAAAATTCATTAATTGACATTTATATTTTTGTTGTCTTTTATATTTAAAACCTAAAATAAAACATTGTTTCGTAAATAAAAAACCAAGTACATGAACCCTTGAACTTCCCGTTACAGTAGATGGCGGTATGCACCTAAAGAGTGTGTGTGTGTGTGTGTGTGAGAGAGAGAGAGAGAGAGAGAGAGAGAGAGAGAGAGAGAGAGAGAGATTCCCCCAATTGAGGCTGTAATGTTGTACTGTTGAGACTCACGGAGTTTTGCTGTGGAACTTCGGGTCCATATGTATTTGGTATCGTTAAACGTCTGTCCGTCTCGACACTGCATGTCTTGCAAGAACAAATGTACTGGTTTTAGGCGCGAGACATCCGAATGCAGCGCTAGTCTCTCTCGCGGTGTGTTTTTGGAAAACACCGGATTGCGGCTCGATCTGTTGCATGTGGGTGCGGCTGAGGAAACAACATCAACGCAATCGAGAATCAGCGGAAAAGAATAAGTATACGCTTCAAGTTTCCACATCGATCATCTGTAACACGCACACAAGACTAAAAAACATGAAGATGATTTTTCTCTCCGTTTGCTTTTTACTTATGGAGGGTAAGTAGATTTCTTTGTTTTGGTTTCCAATGATGATCAGAGATGCCTGAACTGACACTGAAGATAAAACACGTCCTTAATATATAAACAACGTGGACACGATAAAAAAATGCAAATGGATTCATAGAATAAACAAGTTGTCGACTGGGTTTGAGGTGTCAGCAAACCGAAAGCGAAACCGTTAACTCTTGTATGACACCGGTTGGCATCATTCAATCCTCAGAATGATAGACGTTTTGGTAAAAGATGCACAACAGACTACATTTTAAAAAAAATGTGTCGAACTATTTAAAACATGGGCGTCACGATGACGCAGTGAGTAGCACGAAGGTCGCTAGTTCGAGGCTCGGCTGGGTCAGTTGGCATTCCCCCCACCACCAAGTCCAAAGACATGCTAAATTGTCCTCAGTGTATGTGTGTGAATGAGTGTGTATGGATATTTCGCAGTGATGGGTTACAGCTGGAAGGGCATCCGCTGCGTTAAACATATGCTGGATAAGTTGATGGTTCATTCTGCTGTGGCGACCCCAGATTAATAAAGGGACTAAGCCAAAAAGAAAATTAATTACTTAATTAAAAACATTAAACAAACATTAAAGACAATTAAATAAGATGTTGGCATGCTCATTACACGTTCATGAGGAAAACGCGTAGCTTTTCAGATGTAAACATTTATTTGTATGTAATGTTGATCGTTGTTCCAGTGTGTAAAATGTAAGGCTAATGTAAAAGGTCTGGTAGCCTAGACTTTTATTCAGTACTGTATATACACATTTATATTTAAAATAAGTAAAAAGTAAAAATAAGTAAAATACAGAAAATGCAGCAAAACTGTTTTATGAACTGTTTTGATCATTATCCTGAATTAATTTAACAAAACAGTTAACAATTAGGTGCTTTTCAGAATCATGACATGATGACAAAATCTTGTGCTTGAGAGAAATGCAGCGCCAAACAAGTCTCAAAGCAAACCTCCGTTCTCTGAACCAAAACAGTTGACTTTCCTAGATTGTACTAGATTATTGATTGTACTGGAAAAATGTGTGGAAATCCATCGGCTTAAACCACTTTTTTACACTAGGTGAACCTAAACAGCCCTTTAGGTTAACCTAAATTAACTTGTGATTACACGAAATAGGTTTGCACCAAAGTAAAAATTCGTGGCTGAAAACAAAAATGAGGAAACCAAGGCCGAAAACCACTCAAACCTATTACACAAGGTGAAGCTAAACAGCACGTGACTACATAGAACCTTAAGTTATATGTTAATTCAACTAGGGCTGTTTAGAGGCTTTAAGGTGATGAGTTTCCATGCAAATATTATTCCACTCCTTCTTCCAAGGATGCAGTTGCAAGGTGAGCTGCATGCAATGCTTTCTAATGCGCACACCTAACCCCTACCTCTAACCCTAGCCCTCACAGTGACTAGCTCCACATTTCAAGTCTGAGATATGCAGTCTCAGCTTGCATATTAAAGTCCAGATACTATATGACTGTTTGGCCCAATCCCAATTTTATTTTTGTACCCCTACCCCTTGGCCCTTCCCCTTCCCCTTGGCCCTTACAACCGAGGGTTAAGGGGAAGGGCTTCAAAACTTACCCCTAAGAATTGGGACAGCACTTCAACACCTGCACACGTCATCATCACGATCTCTTGCTTCATATGAGATCAGACGACCACGACCGCTGTAGTTATTCCAGTTGTGTTATTTTTTGGTGTTTATCTTCAGGAAATCACTGAAGGCATATATTATGTTATCATAACGATCTAATGTGGCCATAAGATCTGAACTGTACTGTGTATTTACTCTGTGGCCATATTCATCTATGTAAATACACGAAAACAACATTAACATTATAGCAGACACTGAAAAAACTCATTCCCAGACACTAAACATTACTGACAGGGTATTCGAGTGTCATCGTGTGTCAGAATGTTCTGGGACCGATGTACTGGAGTTATGATTATGGATTATAGATCGCGAAATTTAGCGTTTTCTTTTTAGCGTTTTTAAAAAAAAAGCATGATGGTAAAAGACGAACGCGGTTATGAATATATAAAAACATGTGTTTGTTTGTCGTAAAAATTCGAAATAATGACAAAAAATACTAACTTGTGGATATCCTTACTTCCGGGTTCAGCTATCCTGCCGCTGAGGCAGGTGCATTCTGGGAAAATTTCTTACCCCTCCGTTTTAAGTGTGGTTGGGAAAAATCTTCGTTCGAAGTGGTGTACACCCCTTTCCCTTAGCCCTACCCCTTCAAGCTAAAGAGAATTGGGACACCCCTACCTCTTGACGTGAACGCGCAAAATGAGGGGTAGGGGTAAAGGGAAGGGCTAAGGGGTAGAATTGGGATTGGGCCTTTCATTCAGACATTTGCAAACTATTGAGACCCAAGTATTTGTAATTGTAATGTGTAGTTTCTGTTTGTATTCTACTTCAGAGGCGAGAAGTAATTATACGGAAACAATGGAAACCAATGCCTGAGAGACATTTACCATAACATTTAAGATCACAGATCATATGTCGCAGAAGTACAATAATACAGGGAGGCTTAAATTTCAGCACTACCAACAGAAAAACAACCTGATTTCTGTTTTCATTTACGGTCCCTTCGGTTGTTACAGTGTATAAAGTTCATTGTTCTGTAAAATGTGTAAATAGGTGGGAAGATCTTTTGTTTGCTGACTTTCTTTCAAGTATCTTCCATTATGTTCAGTAGAATAAGTAAATTTTTCATGAGGGTGAGTAAATAATGACAGAATTTTCATTTTTGGACGAACTATCCATTTGAATATGGCATTGCAAGCCTGGTCTATGTGCAGGTTGTTTTGCCGAAAGATGTTTTTGCTGAAATGTTTCCCATTAAATCGGTTTTTATAGAGATTGCTTCTGTTGCATCAGCATTAGCTAATCTTTTATGGTCCATTTATGCTCTCCAGGGGCCTTTGGTGCAGATGAGTCTGTATCAGTGATGGAAGGAAATTCTGTGACTCTACCAACCAACCTCACAGAAATACTGAACAAAGACACGCTGCTTTGGGTGTTCGGGGCTAAAGAATTTGTCATCTCTCAAATAACAAGAAAGGATGATTTAACCTCGATTTACATAACCGAGGATGAGAGATTCAGTGGCAGAGTGCAGGTGGATCAAAAAACTGGATCTCTCACCATCAGAAACATCAGAATCAGACACTCAGAACAATATAAGCTGACCATCTCTAGAGAAAAGACTACCACCAAGACATTTAGCGTTACTGTATTTGGTGAGTTTCTCAAGAATATCTCTTTTATTCATGCTTGTGTATTAGGATTGGGGTGATAAGCCGATTCATTACAATCACCTAGCCTAGTGCACCATCTGTGGTTAATACTAGCCTAGAGTGCCATCTGCTATTAAAAACTAGCTTAGAGCACAGCCTGCTATTTAAAACTAACCTAGAGGCTAGCCAAGAGCGCAGTCTGCTGTAATTAGCCTAGTGGTTCCCAAAGTAGGGGTTGGGACTAGGGGTTGAACGACTTTAAATTTTTTTGAAGTCAACTTTTATGTCATTAAAGTAAAGTTGACATCGAGTCGCTGGTGACGTCATCAAGAAAACACAAGTTGCTAATGTTTTGCAACATGCAACAATTTGCTTTTTATTTGCAGGAAAAATATATTCACATGCCGTTTGTCAGCTCACATGGTGCATAAAGAATGCAGCATTACCACTGACTAATTTTAGTGGAAAACAAAAGCATTGTCTACACTTTTATTTTGTTCACGCAACATTAGCAGGGGTTAATTTTAGTGCAAAATAAATGCAGTGAACACATTGATCATGGCACGCACATACTACTAAGAATGTGACAATAACAAATATATTTAGTGCGCAAGTAATCCCTACATCGTCAGCACATCAATTCATGGCAAGTTATTTCGGAACAACATAACATACAAAAGACAAAGGCTATAAGCCTGCTCTGTCAAAGATCTGATCAGACACGTCTTACAGCTATGGTGACAAAAAGCTGCTCAAAATCTTGCTCAAGTTGGGCCTTTTTCATGATTACTGGCTCATCTTGGTTATCAGATGTCTCCTCACTGCACATCTTCCCCATGTTCACCTAAGATGATAATTCTAAAGTTTGCCACATACGTGGCTGCGTGCTTCACGGTGTCTGTGTGATTTAGGATTCATTTACAAAATGTCAGCATCTATGCTTCACACAGGACAACAGCCAATCGCATTTCTTTTCCAGTGTTGCGTAAATGCGATTGGCTATCATCTGCTCTAGGGTATTTGCAAAGCACGATCTACAAGACCTGACACAAGTTCACTTAAAGTTCAAAGTGATGCTGAGATAAGAAAAAATACCTTTAAATGAATTTCAATGATCTGAGGGCAGTATCATTCGGTGAACATGCATTCATGTGTAAGTCTGCCATTTTGTGCAGGTCAAAAACCACATGAGCTGCACATTGCGACTAGTCGACGTCAACTAGTGGGGTTGTGGGTCAATGATTAAACGGGGGTTGCTTGGTGATTTCCAAAAACAAATAGACGTTAATAAACTGTTAAAATTACCATATTTAACCCATAACCTACAGAAGATAAAATTAGTTACATTAAAAATACAACATGCAAATAAAAAGCCATCAGCGACACAGCAACGACACAGCAAAAGCGTTATTTTACAACACCAGCATTAAACTTCTGCCAGTATAGAGTGTGGGCTATCATCTTTGATATTCCACTTTACATGCCCATAAAACGTGACACAATTTGGCTTTACAGCCTTTTTTTTTTTACCCCGTTTTAACAATATTAAGGACAATATTTTGTTAATATGTATAGATTTTGTGTGTTGATGTGTAAAGCACTTGAGGAAACATTTATTTTTTAATGTGCTATATAAATAAAAATAAACAAAGCATAAACAGACTAAACTGACACCTGTACAGCTCTCATGTACATCAACTATAAATACAGTCGACAACTGAACATGGAGGATGGCGGGTTGTGGGCTGAAAAGTTTGGCCTAGAGTGCTACCTATTGTTAAAAATTAGCGAAAACCACCATCTGCGGTTATAAACTAGCCTATAATTCTACCTGCTGTTAAAATTTAGCCTAGAGGGCCATCTGCTGTCATAAACAAGCCTAGAGCGCCATCTGCGGTTATAAACTAGCCTAGAGCGCCATCTGTTGTTTTAAACAAGACAATAATGCTACCTGCTGTTAAAAATTAGCCTAGAGGGCCATCTACTGTTAAAAACTAGCCTAGAGTGCCATCTGCAGTTATAGACTAGCCTAGAGCGCCATCTGCTGTTAAAACTAGTCTAGAGGGGCCATGTGCTGTTATAAACTAGCCTATAATGCTACCTGCGGTTAAAAATTATCCTAGAATGCCATCTGCAGTTCAAAACTTGTCTAGATGTGCTGTTAAAAAACGAACAATTCATGAATTACAATGCATCGATTTATCATCCCAGCCTTATTACTTGCATGAAAAATCATGTTAGTGATTCTGTATGGAAATCTAGAACAGCTAAATGTTGCACATTTTAAAGACTAGTTCTGATTTGATTTGTTTCCCAGCTGTAGTCAAAGAGACAGATGGAGTGAGGTCTTTGTCAGTGATGGAGGGAGATTCTGTCTCACTACAGAAGGACTCTACTGAATTACAGAGGGATGATCTGATAGTGTGGAGGTTTGGAGATAAAGGTGTCCTTCTAGCTAAAATTGATGTAGAAACTAACGACACGTCATTAAATGCTGATGATGAGAGATTCAGAGACAGACTGGAGCTGGATTATCAGACTGGATCCCTGACCATCCGAAATGCTAGAACCGAACACACTGGACTTTATGAAGTACAAGTCAGTGGCCGCGAGAGCTCACAGCAGTTCCTGCTTTCTGTCAGCGGTGAGTGTCAAATTATGAAGACTTTAATAAAGTCACAAAATAAAACAATTAACTAACATATAAGAGAGCTAACGTTTTAAGTTAGATTCATTAGGAACTTGATTAATCATTTTTAAATGTAGATACAAAAATCTCAATACCTTAGGATAAGATTTTTTTTATAATGTTGATAATATAAATCATAACAATAATATATATATATATATATATTACAGGTAAAAACAGTAAAAACAATTTGTCTTAGTAAAAAAGTTTAATTTGCAATTAATTGCAATAAGTTTAAGCTCAAGTATCAAAAGGTTTGGTAGTATCAAATTTTCTTGTTGCGAGCTTTTATAATGATGTCAAAATAAGAGTTACATTAACAGGTAAATGCTTATCTAACGCAGGCACCATTTTAAAGCACGAAAGCAAGGCTGCGGTGGGAAGAAATCAGTTTAAGTTTATTTTTTATTTTATCTGTTAAGTTTATTTAAACAATTAAAAGCATATTAGGCATCAAACAACGTCACTTCAAGAGTAATAAGTGTCCTCCTAGACTTCAGTTTATGGCATCAGGTAAACACCGTGGGGGCTTCCCTGCTTCAGCCTACGTAACCCGGTGCGAGGTAAAACACTGCAGTCCTCTTTAGCACACCTTCATGTTGTCTGTAATAGTGTTGTCCCAGTACTGAAGTTTTAAAAACGGCCATTTCCCGCTAACATTTAAGCACCGCTGAGCGTGTTCATAAACAGCTGATTTGGCATAGTGTTCACCAGTGCTCAACAGATGACTGTGATTGGCAGTAAAGGTCATCATTTAACCGCTCTTTACCGAGTGCAAACAAAGATACACGGAAACTGGCCCGTTTTAAAGCCAAGAAGATCAGTCTACTCATCAAGCGGATCACTCATCTGTGTTTGCACTCGGTAAACATACATCAGCGAAGTGCCACAAGTGCGGTGAACTGATAGCCAGAATAGTCATTTCTCGTGAGTACGTGAACACAATGGCAAATCAGTGGTGTTTAGGAACGCCATCAACAGTGCCTTAAATGTTAATGGGAAACTGAGGTTTTTATTACATTTCAGAGCCGAAATTTTGCATTGTGACGAGTTTAATATAGTGAAAGAAGCAGTTCATTAACTTTGAAAAATGGCATCTAAACGTATGTTTGGGAAAGAAAACGTTAGCTAACTAGTGGCATTTCCCTTAACTTGTCTGAAAATGAGATCTGATATCCCTTTTTATTTTCACTATTCATTTAGAACGGACCTTCGGGTCAGTCTGAAGGCAGTGAAAGTATGTGTCTTTTCTCTTTGCTGATAAGATATACAGCCAGGTACACAACATTCCTGTGTGACTCAGGCGATACTTCCGGGTTTCTTCCCACCGCTGCCTCGATTTCGCTGTCTAAAATGGCTCTAAAAAGTCTATAGTAAGACCTCTGCATTTGTGTATTTATTGGACATAACTGTTACAAGCAAACAAATATTTAAAAAAAACATGTTAATGCTAATCAAACGTGAATATATGTTTAAAAATAAATTGTCTACATGATTGAATGTGAACATGATTGCAAATACAACAATCTGACAACATTACAAAAGTAACAATTACTGAGGTGTTTTGAAGTACACACAATGCCATGCATGTTCATAGCAAACCTTTATATCTATGCTAGAATTCAGAATCTTTAACTGACAATATGTGAAGAGTTTCTAACAAACATTAATTTTTCTCTTCAGCGCCACATTATTCAGGTCTGCCTGCTGGAGCCATAGCTGGAATAATTGCTGCTGTTCTGCTGGTGGCTGTGTGCATAACTGTTTTTATTGTTTGTTACTATCGCCGCGAGATCTCTAGACTAGAACAAGTGGGTAAGTATTAATGCTAATACAAGCAAGACAAAAACAAACAGCTTCACCAAGCTACATAAATGCACATTAATCATTATCATAGATGATAAATTGGAAAATAGTTTTTACTCACCCTGGTTTAATTGCTTGTTTCTACATGTTAAAAAAAATCACAGAAATTGTTCTAAAACATGCTGCCCTTATGAAAAAGTTTCAAGTAAATCTTATGATGCATACTAAAATTATTTTGAAGTATATATTTGAGTATACATCATGTAATAAGTCCACTCACAGAATACCATTTGGGACTATTTTCAGCTCAGGCAACTTAAACATGCAGTTTAGTCTCAGAATAGCCTGAAGCTTTATCTCTGAAACTGGGGGAGTATATCATATGTGAAAATAAAATGAAAAGGTCACTCAATTAAAAGAGTAAAAACAGCTAAAAAAGCAGGTTTACTTAGAATATGTAATTACACTTACAGGTTTATGACAAAATTAACAAGTAGGCAACATATACTTACACTTTTCTAAATATATGTTGATGTATATTCAATGTATATGTAAAGTAGACTGATTGTGTACTTTCTTATTTTTAAGATTAAAAGAAGTATGCTAACAACATACATAACTAATAAACTTTTTCAAAAGGGTAGCAGCAGCATGGTAAAACAAAAATTTAATTGCTACCATTATTTACGTTAGCATAATTTTTCAAAAAACATACTATACAGAAACATGCTATACAGATGCTAGCAGTGTGGTATAACATGATAGCAAATTTCTAAAACGTGTAGTCAATGTGATGGTATATTTAACACATAAATGTGTTAAAATGTATTGGTACCATCCCAAAACAAGCTAGCAACATGCTGAAACACACTCTTTGTAAAATCAAGCTTGATCTTATAAACATGTATGTTCTCTGTTTCTATGTGCAACTGTGACAGTTGAAGTGAAAGAGAAGGAAGGAAGAACTCTCTGCCTGGAGACTGGAATGAAACTGGCGAATGATGAGATAAAGTGGTGGTTTAACACAGATCTCATTGCTAAATTCAGTGGAGGTAACTCTGTACCTGAAGGTAATAATGTGAGATTCAAAGACAAACTGTCAGTAGCAGACAATTATGGAGATCTCCTCATCACGAACATCAGGAGCATTCACTCTGGAGTCTATAAAGTGGAGGCCAAAGACAAAACCAAGATATTTCATGTTACTGTCGAAGGTGAGTACATTAACTGAGTCAACTGTTCAGACAATCTGTACTCCACTAAAATTTTCAAAATGCAACAGCTTTAGTTACTTTCAGATCCTTTTTCTATTTGAATTAGTGCTATATATGAAAAAAAGGAGATTATAAGAACATTCATAGAATGCAATGAATACTACATTTCAATTCAAAGATGAAACTTTTTTCATTTGAAACTAAATGGTCTACATCAAGAGTGTCCAAACTCGGTCCTGGAGGGCCGGTGTCCTGGAGAGTTTACCTCCAACCCTAATCAAACACACCTGAACCAGCTAATCAAGCTCTTACTAGATAGACCCTTTTCACACTTCCGCGTTCGCGAAGCGGAAGTCGTCATAGTAGGGTAAACATGGCCATGACGGCGGCGGAAGCGTATGCGTTTTAGCGCTACCTCAAAGATTTGCCAACCTTTACATTTGGAGATGTCGACCGGCTTGACCAGATGAATTGATCGACCTTTAAGTAAAAGATCGACAAAGGTTACAAGTTTTTTTTACGAGGGATATCTGCACGAATACGTAGGTAAGGCAGTCAAATATGTTATTGTTGCAAGGGCTATTCGTAAGCTAACTCCTTTGGGCTTTTCATGGTACTGTATAGTGTCTGAAGTAGTGAATATGACGGTAATAGCTAGAGCATGAGGTTGTATAAATGTTCAAAAAGATAAGTGCACAGTTCAGATGTTTGTTCTTAGGTTTGCTGTTGCAAGCTCCGTTTGTTTTTATTTTTCTTGCTGTCGTTGCAGCACAATGTTGATTTCAAGTTTTAACTAATTTCTTAGACCTTGAACATTGAGTATTTAAGGATGAGGGGATAATTGCTTCTCGACAGTCATGTTTTTTTCTGTAAATAAACACGTTTGCAAAAAAGAAATGAAAAAAGTACTATATATAACAAACGGAGCTTAAGAACAAACATCTGAATAGTGAACTTTATCTTTTTGAACATTTATACAGCCTCAATTCTCATCGTGCTCTAGCTTTTACCATCATATTCACTACCTTAGACACTATACCATGAAAACCCAAAGGAGTTAGCTTACGAATAGCCCTTGCAATAATATTTGACTGCCTTACCTTCGTATTCGTGCAGATATCCCTTGTAAAACAACTTGTAACCTTTGTCATCTCCAAATGTAAAGGTCTGCAAATCTTTGAGTTTTTATTTTTAATTTTATTTAACCTTCAAATAACAAACAGGCATTTTCAACTTCCATTGTTAAACATGTATAACATTATATCCAAGCAGCACATAATAAACAAAATAGTACAAAATAATAATAATAATAATAAGATAAATAAATATGGTCAGTCCATAGAAGCTGACAAAAGTTTAGTGAGCTTTGGGGCACCTTTTGTTTTTACCTGTTTTATGGATTTATATAAAATGTTGAAATCATTTGGAGAAACTTTAACAAATCTACATTTGTGAATATAACATTTAGCTACAACCAACATATTACACAGAAATTCCTTTTTTTTCCATACAAATGCCAAATTTCACAATGTGATAGTCAAACGCAGGTATTAATTTTTTTTGTCATCAACCACTCATACAATCTGTCCCTAAAGGATTTGACAATATAACAACTATAATTTTTTTTCCTGAGATTCAATATCTTTCAAGCAGAAAATGCAAGCATTACTGTCTACATTAAATCTTATTCTGAGAAACTCATTACATGGATAAATGTCATTAATTGTTTTGAAATGTACTTCTTTCATTTTAGGTAACAAGGGAAATGACAGGTTCTATAGTGTACTATAACTTCTATAGTGTCCGCTTTAGAAAATCTCTCAGATAAAACATTTCTTTTTTCAGGAAGAGGAAAATATTCTTTTGTCAGCAGTGTTCTCAAGACCTTGTTGTTACATTTAATATCCAGAAATGAGTAATTTTCAATAAACAAATCAACCATGTAGGTATTACAGAAGAGTATTGCACTACACCTTTAACTAAATTCCTTAAAGCTACATGAATAGCTTTGACAACCAAAGAGAATTCTCTATATGGACAATTAATATTAAATTTTAATAAAAAAAAAATGATCATAACTCTTTGTCGCAAATCTTTGAGCTAACGTTACTGCAAAAACGCATACGCTTCAGCCGCGGCCATCGCTGTGTTAACCCTACTATGACGACTTCCGCTTCGCGAACGCGGAAGTGTGAAAAGGGTCCATTAACTAGAAACCTCCTGTCAGTGTGTAAAAGCAAGTTGGAGCTAAACTCAGCAGGACGTCGGCCCTCCAGGGCTGAGTTTGGACACCCCTGGTCTACATAAACCTAACCATTGAAAACCATTTAAAATCCACCCAGCTTTTAATAGCTCAAGCATTTAAAGTACTAGTTTATGCCACAATTAAAATTCTGTTATTAATTACTCGCCCTCATGTTGTTTTAAATCCCAGAGATTTTCATCCATCTTCAGAACACAATCTGAGATGTTGATTAGGTTAAGATTAATTCCAAGAGCTCCTTAGACAGCAAGAGCCCAATAACTTTAAAGTCCAGGAAAAAAAAACAATGCAACTGAAATGCCAAACACACAACATACTGTACAAATGTATGACTTGTGAGCTGAGTTAATCTCCTAAAAGGCAGATGGACTCAAACAATGAACATAGCAAACTGTGTTATTAATGCTATCTTAATGGTTTTGATTAGTTAAAAAAATACAAGCTAACCAATTAAATTATAAATTAATCCACTCTTTTGTGTTTTCTGTTTTTTTGTGTTGCTTTGACATAAAGATCATAAAGTGGCAGTGGAGGTGGGAGATACTTTGACTCTCAACAGTGGTGTTAAAACACTGCCGGGTGATCTGATTCTGTGGACGTTTGGACCTACACATCAACTCATTAAAGCTGAATCAGGAGAGATCAATATTAATAATGATGAAAGATACAGAGACAGACTGCAGCTGGACCCTGTGACTGGATCTCTGACCATCACAAACATCACAAATGAAGACTATGATTATTTTCATTTTCAGATCATCAACAAAAAACGAACCAGATTTAGGAGATTCAAAGTTGTCAAGAGTGAGTAGAACAATATTTATTGTAATATTTATATATTTAATATTTATAAATAACTCTATATTTATGCACGGGTGCCATTTTCCCACACTGTACAGTATATGCGTAACAGTTTTCATCTGTGAATACATGTCCACTCATGTGCAATATACAGGTATTTCAAGTCCAAATTAAATATGTTAGTATTAATATGGTAGTCTTATTAGTGATACTTTAAAATATTTGAACTTTTAAATAATATTATTTATAAACAACAAAATTGAAAGAAAGTCAAAAGGCACTCAAAGTATAAGTGAAAAAATGAAAGACTTTATTAACATGACTATTATTTTAAAAATATATTCTTTTTTTTTAAATAAATATTTTAAACATGTATTTATTTCCCTTACTGCCTTGGACTTTTTTTTCTTTTCAATTTAGTTGTTTATCTTAATGAATTTCTTTTCCAAAGATCACAAACACATTAATTACCCCTGAAACACTTATTGTTTGATTTTGGATGATACTATTTATGTTTATGCATAATTACGTAGGGGTATATATATATATATATATAGTGAGTGGAAAAAATTATTTGAACCCCAGCTGATTCTGTAAGTTTGCCCACTAACAAAGAAATGATCAGTCTATAATTTCAATGGTAGGTTTATTTGAACAGTGAGAAACACAACAATAACAAAAAAAATCCAGAGAAATGTGTTTCAAAAAAAGTTAGAAATTAATCTGCATTTCTATGAATGAAATAAGTATTTGATCCCCTATCCGTCAGCAAGATCTCTGCCTCCCAGATGGATCTTATACAGGTAACGAGCTGACATTGACAGCCCTCTCAGCTCGTTACCTGTATAAAAGAGACCTGTCGACAGAAGCAATCAATCAATCCAGATTCCAAACGCTTCACCATGGCCAAGACCAAAGAGCTTTCTAAGGATCTCAGGGACAAGATTGTGGACCTACACAAGGCTGGAATGGGCTACAAGACCATCGCCAAGCAGCT
Organism: Danio albolineatus; assembly: GCA_903798035.1. Lineage (NCBI taxonomy): Eukaryota > Metazoa > Chordata > Actinopteri > Cypriniformes > Danionidae > Danio > Danio albolineatus. The sequence goes on from CAIGQQ010036238.1 coordinate 29,550, forward strand.
GGGTGAGAAGGTGACAACAGTTGGTGCAATTATTCGCAAATGGAAGAAACATAAATTAACTGCCAATCTCCCTCTGTCTGGAGCTCCATGCAAGATCTCACCTGGTGAACTTTCAATGATAATGAGAACGGTGAGGAATCAGCCCAGAACTACTCGGGAGGAACTTGTCAATGGTCTCAAGGCAGCTGGGACCATAGTCACCAAATAAATTGTTGGTAACACGCTACGCCGTGAAGGACTGAAATCCTGCTGTGCCCGCAAGGACCCCCTGCTCAAGAAAGGTGAAAACCTCCTTCCCTCAGTCAGGGAAATGGGTTGTGTTTGGGTACTCCAGCATGACAATGATCCAAAACACACGGCCAAGGCAACAAAGGATTGGCTCAAGAAGAGGCATATTAAGGGCATGGAGTGGCCTAGTCAGTCAGTTATAGACTGATCATTTCTTTGTTAGTGGGCAAACTTACGAAATCAGCTGGGGTTCAAATCATTTTTTCCCTCACTGTGTATATATATATATATATATATATATATATATATATATATATATATATATACACAGTGAGGGAAAAAATGATTTGAACCCCAGCTGATTTCGTAAGTTTGCCCAC
>CAIGQQ010036238.1:32584-47880 GCA_903798035.1 Danio albolineatus
TATATATATATATATATATATATATATATATATAAATTTTGTAATGTTAATTAGTACACACACACACAGTATTCAACATTTTAAGTGGATCAAAACCTTCAAAAGTTGTTGCAAAATATTAAAGACTAATATTCTCTTAGGACAATTTTGGAAAACCTTTTAATTTATTTTGAAAAACTGAATCATCATACAGAAAAATATTAGGTTTGAGTTTTTATTATGATATTTTTGTTTCAGGAGGTTGCGTGTTCTCCCCGTGTTTGTGTGGGTCTCCTTCGGGTGTTTCGGTTTCCCCAAGAGCCCAAAGACATGCAGTACAGGTGAATTGGGTAAAACTATTGTTAGTGTATGAGTGTGTGTGAATGAGATTGTGTATGGGTGTTTCCCAGTACTAGGTTGCAGCTGGAAGGGCAGCAACTGTGTAAAACATATGCTGGAATAATTGGTGGTTCATTCTGCTGTGTTGACCCCTGAAAAGTAAGGGACTAAAGCCTGGTTTATACTTCTGCGTCAAGTGACTCACGGCGGTAATGCACGTAACTGTGCATTTATACTTCTGTGCGCTGTTTCTGTTGCTCTGCAGTAACAGTTCCGAAACGCTAGCTGGCAGTGAGGTTTTTATGTTCCTCTGTGTCGAGTTTCTTCGCTGGTGTTTTGTTTTTCTGAACGCTACCTTAATGTTCAAGTGGCTCAAACGAGCTCATTTTGAGGCTGGCATCGGCAGACGTGCAACAACTTTAATAATAAGGTAAACACAAGACAAAAAGTCTCCATCTGGAGCTTCTTCGCAGGACTCCACACTTGTAAACACTCGCTCCATCGGGCTTGCACGGCTCTGTCCACACTCGTTAGCGCTACCAAGCCGACCAATCACAGAGCTTGCGCTACACATCATTGGCTACGTTTACACTGCGAGGCTTAGTGCTCAAATCTGATTTTTCTCTCAGATCTGATATTTTTGCATAGCTGTTCACACTGCTGTTATAAATGTGGCCAATATCAGATTTGCAATATGAACAGATCATGGTCCTAAACTGACCCGCGTGCACAAAAGTGCAGTTACAGACAGCACAGGATGTCTAATTATCCACACAATGTGTATACTGAATTAAGCACGTTGTCATGCTTAATGTAATTATTGCCCCTTTCACAGACAACCGTGGTGTATTTCATGAACTGTAAAGGGTTGTTCTGCTACTGCTAATGTGTATTTGAAACCTAAAATAAGTCTCTTGTGATCGAAAACACTGATCATTTGTGATTTATGACAACCGCGGTGCGCATCTATCTGACCACCAGTGTAGTGAACTCATCAAGGGTTAATGAGCAGCAGACTGAACTGTGAAGGCGGAGTTGGTTTCTCTCTGTTTGCAGAGTTATTTCATTTTACGTCGTTATAAACACCAGACATGTGCAGAAAGGGGGTTTGGGTGCTTGAGCACCTGCTCTTTATTCTCTCAGAGAGAAAGTTCGTCCTTAAAATGAAAGTGCCCCCTCTTTGAGCACGGATCCCCTATCCACAACACGCCCTGACACAGCTTCGCGATCAACCAGTGCCCCAATCGTTAACCAGATTGGTTAACAAGCTCCAATTATCCCTTCAAAATCTTCTTCAAAATGAACAACCAACTATCTGGTAAAATAATCGCCCTGTGTGCCGATCTACTGCTGCTGAGGAGTAAATGATGTCTGCAGCACGAAATGATGACGCATGTCGCTCAAAGATTATGTAAAAGTCACATGAAATCCGACATAAGCGTTCACACTACGGCAAAATTGCAAATATCAGATTGCAAAATATCAGATCTGAAAGTGGCACAAATCTGACACGAAAAGATCAGATTCCATGTGGTTTGGGCTGTTCACACTGTCAAGACCTGAGTCACATGAGGGCAAAAAAATCTGATTTGGCCCACATTTGCCTGCAGTGTGAACGTAGCCATTGTGATGTGTAATTACATTTTTTTGAGAGGTGTGTGTCAACGTCGGCCACGGCGAGGGCTATGCGTCCACACCTAGGCTGCGCCGTAGCATACGCGTGTGCTTGAAGCAGAAGTATAAATCAGCCTTAAGCCGAAGAATAGTGAGTGAATGAATAATATTTTGTTTCATGTTGGTTTCAGCATGTTTGGATACTTTCAAGAGTAGCTTTTACATTTGCAGATGTATGCTGGAGAAACATTTTGCCTTTTTAAATTATGTGATTTTGATTTTCTTTCAGAAAACACAGGATGATTCTTTTGAACAATCTGAAGAGGCGATACCACTGAAACCACCATTGAATAAATAATAATGCATTAGTTAATGTTGAACTATGATTAATAAGTGAAGTTTATTTATAAACTAATTTCGAGAGGATCACGTGCTTATGATTGCTTGCAGCTGGTCCCGCATTATTCAATTTATGATTCACCAATCAGACGATTCCTAAGCCACTATAAATACACTAAGTTCCATATCACAGCCATCTTCATTTTGAAGAATCCCCCCTTCCACCCCTACTCCTCCTCCTTTCTTAGATGGGTGGCACGGTGGCCCAGTGGTTAGCACTGTTGCCTCACAGCAAGAACGTCACTGGTTCTAGTCCTTACCAAGCCAGCTGACGTTTCTGTGTGGAGTTTATACGTTCTCCTCGTGCTCACGTGGGATTCCCCTGGGTTCTCCAGTTTCCTCCCACCGTCCAAAAACATGCAACTTAAGTTAATAGACTAATCCAAATCGGCACCATAGACGTGCTCCTAGTAAGTAATTATCTTTTCATAGCAATCACTATCTGTTCATTAGCTACCCGCAGCGGAGTTCTCGAGATCTACCTGAGCTCAAACTCCCCTCTTGCTATGCAAACGGGAGGGAGCCTCGGGCTTGAGGATCTTATGAGCTCAGGGCTCTCTCCCGGGACAGCATGCCAAACAAGCTTTATAATCAATCATCAGCTAAGTGTGAACTCTTTAAATGCTTTACAAGATTATTCCAAATTAGGTAATGTTAGTAAATAAATACATTAACATTAATTATTGGGTAAAAGCTGCAAGATGCAGCTCTTCACTGCAAGCTGCAATGAAATATTTCACGTGCTTCAGCCAAAGCAGGGCTACGCTAGCACACATACACACACACACACACACACACACACACACACACACACACACTGTATAACACTATTTTTAGTGCAAATCATATAAAAACTTTAGTAAGCAGCTAAATGTCACAATCATGTGGGCGAGTGTTGGTAATATTTATCAGATATTATATTACTCTACTAATGCCTGATCTTAAAAGGATAGTTCACACAAAAATGTAAATGTACTCACTATTTACTCTCCCTCAAGTGTTTCCCACTTGAGATTCTGGAGATTCTGTCTTCTGTTGAAAAGATAATGTTGACAAAAATGTAAGAAACATGGCTGTAACTATTGATTTCCACTGTAGGAAATGCAGATGCTATGGAAATCAGTGGTTACAAACTTTGTGTTCAACAGAAGAAAGAAACTCAAACAGGTTTATGACAAGTTAAATGCGAGTAAACGATGATGTGATGAAAATATTTTTTTTGTTTTGAACAAACACCTAAACACGATGTAGTTAAGCTACTCCTAAACAGGATGTAGTGTTTAGGAGTAGCACAATACAAAAGTGATAACAAAGTGATGACATAGTGATTATTACTTTTGTACTGTATTATTATCAAAATCTTTGGTGTTACAGTACATTTGTAATAACCTTAGTAAATCATGCTACAATGACTTGGTTTAGCTCGCAAGTACATGATGTTTACAGGCAGCCTCTGTCACCAGCAGAATCTCCAGTTTTTAGAAAGATTCTCAGTAAAATCCCTGTCATAATCTTCAGTTATAATTTAAGCTTATTTATGGTTCATGTACAGTACAGATCACTTGCTTACATAACTAATATGCTTTTTATATAAAGAGTAACTCAATTCTAAACTATCAATTCTATGTACTTATTTGGAGAAATATTGCTTTTTTTGCAGGTTTATTTAATTTGTGGTATGCAGAAATTCATTTGTTAATCAGACGATGCTTTGATAACTCATTCATTCTTACCTGTGACATTTTTTCTCCTGTCTCAGTGTTACTGCTGAGTGTAAACTAATACAGAGAAATAATTCTACATCTAAAAAATGAAGCTAACTAGGGAATCATTTTCAGATGAATGTAGTTTTGGTAGATTAATATTAATCATTACATTAAAAAAAACATATTTACATTACAGTTGCCAAAAGGGACCACATGATTGTAAATATACAAACAGTTCAGAATAAATTTGAGAGGATATATTCAGAGTTCAGATGCAGCCTCCTTTGTTTATGTTGAGTACTTTGAAAACCATAAGAAGAACTTATTCTTTGCCATAAAAGTGAAATTACTGAACCTACACTGAAGCCTGATTTAAAAAAAATGCTCATTTTAAGAGGAAATGTTCAGATGGCATTTAAAGATTTTTGCATCTGAACTCTTCATATATATATAAAGCACTTTTTTACAATTTTGCAAAAGCAGCTCAACATGAATGTAGAAAAGAGAACAAACACCCATAACAACAACATAAAAATTATACTTATGTTAAGCCTACATGCCAACTTTTAAGCTGCACGGAAATGTTTGACATGTTATCCTTGCTACTGTATGTCATTGTGCTATATGCTTGTATTATCATGAACCTAATATTGGCTGTTTGTATCTCTACCATAATTAAGAGATGTATTGTTTATATATTTTTTCTATCCGTGATTGCTACTTATTGTTTTGCACCTTGAGCCTTCGCATAGAATGCCTTGTCATAATTATATTTACTATGATGAAAGTATCTCAACAGTACTGTAATGCTTTACAATCTTTGGACAGTATTATTGTAATGTGACAAAACACATTTAGCTACAGTAGGATTGCATGTATGTATGTATGCATTTATTGTGAATGAATAAAACGTGCTCAACACTGCAAGGACTTTAATGCATTGTGGTTTGAGAATAAATATCCAGTCATTGCTGAAACCTGAAAGTGTTTTTTTTTTTTTTTTTTTTTAATACAAATATTCCAAGTAAGTAGCAGAACCAGATTGAGTCACTATAGCTATCAAGAAAAGTAAAGACTCTCTCTGGACTTTATAAACCCAGGTCAGACCGTTGAGTCTCATATGAAGTGATCATGTGAACAGACATTTTCTAAATCTATATTGTATTATTATGAACTAAAGGTATTTTTAGGAAACCGTATAGGATGTCTTCATATTGTAACCTGTTAATTTCACCATGTCCCTTCCACAATAACCTGCCAATCAGCCTTTAACTGCTTTATTGTTCATATTCATCCAGTAAGATGATATAAATAATTGAAGTGAAAATTTAACTCATCCATTATCTTACCTGAAGTAAACGCCATCCTGGTGATTCTGACCAAAGTTTGGAAAACCTTTTAGGCGATATTTTCTCCTGAGCTGTTGCCGCATAATTATCAGGCATTTTACAAACATTTTCACGGTGACTGAAAATGAAATACTGAATGGTGATTGGCTGATTTTTTACGACGCAAAATGCGACGAATGTAATTGCATCGGCAGATTCGACACATTGGCTAACCTGCAGGATATACGAATTGGTATCGCGAATGGTTTGTATCTGTTGTTAAAATAACAATGTAGCCTAATATATCAGTGGTTGTAAAACTAGGTATTGCACGTTTTAGGCCTATGTTTTAAACTAGTTTCACAATGACTTCGTAATTAGTTTATTATTTAACTTTTTAAGCTCTGTAAAGCTGCTTTATATAATAATTAATTAATTCATTCGTTTTCTTTTTCGGCTTATTCCCTTTATTAATCTGGGGTCGCCACAGCGGAATGAACTGCCAACTTATCCAGCATTTGTTTTATGCAGCGGATGCCTTTTCAGCCGCAACCCATCTCTGGGAAAACTTTATATATTTTTCTCAAATATTTATCTGCTATTACAGTATTGATTACATAGGCCACTTATTCATTTTTAGTGATAAAATTATCATTTTAAAATGAAATGTTATTAAATTGAAAGGAACATCCAGACTTACATTTAGGCAGGTCTGAACCCTTCAAAAGAAACATGAACAAAGAGCGAGAGAGAAAAATGCAAATCCAATAAAAAAGGTTTTAAAGCAGAAGATTATATATTATGTCTACAGTCATGCATAAAATACAAATTCTGTTAAGATACAATCAATAAATGTCCAATAAACAATCTGCTAGTTTATTTGGTCAAGAATATACCAGTAACGTTTAGCAAACATATCTGTAGCTCATTCTTCTGCTTAGTTCAGACTGTAGGTGTGATTTTGCTTGATGCATCTGCTGGTCTCAATTCTCTGATCAGAGATGCCCAAAGTAGGGCCCGCGGGTCAAAGTTGACCCGTTGTAACCTTTGATTTGGCCCACCATTCCATTTGAGAGGAGAGTGAGAATGGAGAGGGTTGGAGTGAATGCCTTTAACACAGAGATTGTCATTTCTAATTTGACATAACCTTTTTTGTTTGTTTTATTGCTGAGCTACAAAAAAACAAACTGAAATTAAATGTTTCAATTAAATGTTGTAAAATAATCAGATTTTTTAAAATGTAAATACTGTCACTCGATGGATAGAGGACTATGCAGAAGAAAATCAAGGAAAAAAACTAGTGTAATTCTGTTATAAATGAGATTGTTTGGATTTTACTGTAATAAATTCATTATATAAATGTAAATAAATATTGTATAGTCAATATAAAGCAATATTTTCTAGTCGTTTTTAAATATTGTTAAATAAATTGGGAATTTACCCATGGCATCACTATTTTGCTTCAGCCCACTAGCCTCAATGTTTGGTTTTTGGCCCTTCATAAGAAAAGGTTTGGGCACCCCTGTCGTAGATCATATATCATAAACAAGAAAAGCAACAGCAGCCATGCTATTAAGAGCAGAGACAAACGGATCACAATTTCAGGGAGACCACAACAGTGGATGTGGTCTGAAAAAGAAATAAATAAAACCACAGAGTAAATTAAGCTTTTAGGTCTCTCTGAGGAGAAATTAAGAGTAAAAGCAGCCATTGAAAATGCATCTTCTGTTTGATTGTGTTAGTATCTACATGCTTGCTTAGCACAAGAACGGTTTGATTAATATAAGTGTAGACTGTGTTTTGTGCTTTAGTCAATGCTTGACTTTAGTTTTAAAACTCAGAGTAATTATATGTTTCTTTGTCCAAGGTTTTTCAGCCTTGAGCACTACCGTTTTCTTGCGCAAATAACACCTGCATCACACTTCTGTCACTCATCTGAAGATTGTTTCAGTGAAAAGAAAAGAAATAAAAAGAAAAAACGAGTTCAGGTGCACAAACAGGTTTTTCTTTCTTTATAAATGCATGAACAGATCAAAAGCAAACCTTGAATTCAATTTGGATAAAAGAAATCTGTCAATTGCATAGATGTAAAGATAATGCTGAAACTTTTATTGTTTTTTGTGGTTCATTATTTCACATCATCAGCGGTGACACAAAGCCTCAGCAATGTGTTTGGTCACATTTGCTTGGGTGTGGTTGTGTCACAATTTTTACATGCGCCATACCTGAACTTGACTGATGGAGTTCTGTAATGTCTTCACTCCCCACCAGTGGTGTAAAGTAACTAATTACAAATACTCTGCACTAGTGTAATTGAGTGTTTTTTCTCAGGAATTGTACTTTAATGAGTAGTTTTAAAAATGTGTACTTTTACTTTCCCTTGAGTGCATGTTTAGTGCAGTATCGGTACTTTTACTCCACTACTTTCCTTCATCCTGCAGTCACTACTTTATTTATTTCTTGTCTATGGTCATTGTCTAAAGTAGAAAGATCAGTTCTGTGATTCCTGTGCAATGAAATCACACATAGAAAGACAATCACATCATACTGAACAACCTCAAGACATGGGCGCTTTATACATGCAGCAAACCTTTGGGAAACATTAAAAATGTCCAATAAGATGTCCAAAATCTGCACACGCAATGACCCAGAGACTTTTTATAAACTGCATGTCACTGAAAATGATAGATGTCGACTGTATGATGACTGAAATCACCAAACAGCCTTAAACAATCACTAAATGGAACGAATGAAGAATGGAAGGAAGGGCCAAATAAAAGGAAGGACCGAACAAGGAATGGAAGGAAGGATTGAAGAGCCAAATAAATGAAGGAAGGATTCAAGGAAGGACTGAACAAACTAAGGAAGGAAAGAAGGAACGAACGAACAAATGAACAAAGGACCTAATGAAGGAAGGAACAAAAATATGCAAGACAGAATGAGCGAACAAATGAAAGGAGGAAAGAAGGAAGGACCAAACGAATGAAGGAAGAATTCAAAGAAGGAACGAACAAACTAATGAATGAACAAAAGGACCGAATGTAGGAAGGAACAAAAATATGAACGAACGAGTGAACGAAGGAAGGAGGGAACAAACAAATGAATGAAGGAAGGAGAGAACAAACAAATAATTGAAGGAAGGTTGGAAGGAACGAACGAAAATAGGAAGAATACACCACATGTTGTTTGTGCAGGGATGTGTAAACGTAACATTCTGTAAATGCATCAACTTTTCACAGCGTAATACTCACTACTCACTACTCTTGAGTACTTCTAAAAGGTCTTTTTACTCATAGTTTGAGTAATATTTACTACAGATACTTTTACTGTACTTGCACTACAGTTTTGCGCAAGTAATGGTACTTTTACTTGAGTATGATTTTTCAGTACTCTTTCCACCACTGCTCCCCACTCACATTATACCTTCATTCACTGACTATGTCCTACTAGGCCACTAATATAGTCCACTATAGGCCTTGTAGTACCATCAAGGAAAGGCTAATAAGTCACTTTCCAAAACATTTTCGTTTAGTGTTCCACACTGGTGAAATGATCTTCCCATTCTCCCACAGACTACTAATTCACTTGTATCATTCAAACGACAACTAAAAACCCATTTCTTTCATGATCACCTGAACTCCTATGAACAAAACCTGGACCCTTCTATTCCTCCCCTAACACACATGACAACCTCAAAAACGTTATGCAATTCTAAGCATGCAACACACAGGTGAGTGGGCTTGACAAACCACCTGTAGAAAACACACTCTTTCACCTCTCTGACACTTTAACCGACACTTACACCAGTTTTTGCACATTTGCACCAGACACTTTCTTACAATCACTCAATACCTCTCTAAAAACATTGAGCATTTATAAACTGTGCTTCCCACAGGTGAGTGGGCTTGATAAACCACCTGTTGAAACACTCTTCTCTCTAAAAAAACACTCCCTCTTTACCACTTAATTCTCTGAGCACAAACAGTTCCTTTGTATAATTAGCTCTCCTTGTGTGTGTTGCCTCTTCTTGAGTTTGATTTGGATGAAAGCATCTGCTATGACTAAATGTTTATGGAACTAGTTCATGTTAACTAGTGTGCTAATTAAATATGCAAAATGTAAATTATACGTATGTTAAATATGCAAAAAATTTATTTCTAATCACTCTGTACTTTTAAAGGGGGCATATAATGCAAAAATCACTTGTATAAGGGCTTTAAACCCATTGTATGGCAATGGTCTGCGAATATAACCAGCTCATAATGGTAAAAAAATATTCATTTTATCATTTAGAATCACACTTTGAATGACATTCTCCCTTTGTACATGTCATCAGAAGAAAGCCCCGCCCATTAGTGACGATCTCTCTCTCTCATTAGCACAGGACGCTAGTCTTGTTTTTGAATCTGCAATTGTCCTGACACATAGGCAGTTGTAGCTCATTTGAATTTAAAGCGACAGTCACCAAAACAATTAGGGTCAAAGCCTAACAGGGAAAGGTTCAAAATAGTTATAAAACATTGTATGTGAGGTATTTTGAGTTGAAACTTCACATACACCCTTTAGGGACATCAGAGACTTCTTTTACATATTGTAAACAAGGACATAATAGGTTCCTTAGTGCATAATAGGTCATCTCTATAAAGATTGCAGTTTTCTCAGACACCATCTCCCCATTTTCTCTTTTCGGTAGACCAGCAGGATTTTATTGATTAGTTTATGTTAAGGAACTACTTTAATATTCACTAGGACAGGCCTATATAAAATTGACACTGAAACATTTAAGGAAACATCCAGCCTTACAGTATTATGATTAGTTCTGAAGCCTCCAAAATAACACAGCGAGAGCGCCATCTAGTGCCTGTAAGTGTTTATAGGAAACTTAAATGAGCTGATTGATTGAAAATCCTAGAAATAAGGTGTGTTGCATTTCTTTCCCCAGTCTTTGGTTTATTAGCTGGACCCTTTTAAAACCAACTGGTAAAACCATCAGATTATTCTACAATGCTGCATAAATATGAATAATTTTCAACTCATTATCAAAGCTGCTGGTGTATAATCAGGTAAATTTTGTGATTCAAAAACAAAGGCTTTTTGTATCAAGACTGTTTATTGATGATATAAACATGAACAGAGAATGAGAGGAAAAGCAATTGCTATAAAAATCACAACAACAGTTTATAAGATGATGTTATGACCATCTAGGGGTCGATCACAACAGAAAAGAGAGCCTAGAGAGAATTTGAATGTAACAAGCTTTGTTTATTACAGGAGATAAGGATATGTCTTCAGGGGAAGACCAGGCCAAAAATAACATACAAAAATATCTTTATTTACCAACTATCTTACCTGAAAAAAATAAATAAATAAATAAAATACAGCAATTACTTCCCTAACTCCCTTTCCCCAAAACAATAACAAACATACAAAAAGGTGTGGCGTCAATCCCCCTATACGTCTCCAATCACAATTATTCACAATCATGTGTATTATATGACAAGTGTGAGTTGTATTAAACATAATTCTTAACAATATGAATAGAAATGATTGCGCAAGAATAAACTTATAAATTGAGACAAGACTTCAAAGAAACATCAAGACAAAGTACCAACATTAATCACATTGTTAAAAGTTTCTAAACATACCAAAACAAATTTCAATCTCTCTCTGTAAAGGCTTAATGGTGGGCGAAACAGAGAAATACGATGGAGGAACACAAAGTTAACGCATAAAACAAGTCATTGTGGCACAAAGGGCCTTGATCAATGCTCCAGTGCGTCCTTTTATTCAGGGTTGAGATAAGAACCAATCGAATCCATTCGAACCGCCTTCCTTCAAACAAAAGAATAAACACACAGAGAGAGAACACAAGAGGGCAACATAGATCCTCACACTCCAACTAAATGTCATAACAGATTATCTTCAGTCATATTTAATAGACCAGTCAAAATAATATACTGTTCAGTCAATAAAACGTCCAATTTATAAAACTATCTCTTAATATATGTTTATCTTGTCAAGATTATACCAGTAACCTTCAGCAAACATATCTGGAGCTCATTCTTCTGCTCAGTTCAGACTGTAGAGTTGATTTTGCTTCATGCATCTGCTGGTCTCGTTTAGTCTCTTCCGCCCGGTTCAGCTCAATTCTTGTAGATCTGATGTCATAAACAATAAAAGCAACAGCAGCCACGCTAACAAGAGCAGAGACGACCAAACGGATCACAAGTTCAGGGAAACCACAACAGTGGATGTGGCCTGAAATAAAAAACAACAACAACAACAAAGACAGTTACCTATGAGCCTTTTTAATACAGACTTGTAGTGCTGTGTTTAATATAAATAAAGAGTAAAATCTGGAATTTGGAGAATATTTGAGATTAACTATGCATATTTGAGTATATGATTACATCAAATGCTTTTATTTGACTGTAGACTGTAAAAATTATGTTACAGGCTTCAGCCCAGCTAACAGGAAACGTTCCCAGAACATTCACTAACGTTCTTTAAAAGTTGTGAAAATGTTAGCACAGAACATTATCAATGGACGTTTTTAAAATGTTATTAACGTTATTAATGTTGTTAACGTTCTTGTAACGTTGTTTAAAAAAACGTTCTTAGAAGTTTTTTGAACGTCTTCAGGACGATATCTGTACTTGAACGTTCTCATAATAATGATGAAAAACGTTCTTATAACAAAGTTCTTTGAACGTCTTCAGGGCATTATTTGCACTTGATGAACGTTTTCGAAATGTTGATGGAAAATGTTCTTATAACAAAGTTCTTGCAACATCTTCAGGACGTTGTTTGTACCTGATGAACGTTCTCATCGTAGGTTTTATGAACGTTGTAAGAACGTTATGCTAACCATAAAGAAACGTTTTAGCAACATTAAGCAAACTGGACATTTCAACATTATTGGAACGTTACAAATAAACAATCTTAGAACATTATATTTTGGTGGAAATTTAGTTTTTGAAAACGTAAGGACGTTATGCTAACCATAACAAAAAACGTTCTAGTAACATTAAGCAAACTGGACATTTCAACATTCTCGGGACGTTACAGATAACGTTATGAGAACGTTCTCACAACCTAAATTTGTTAGCTGGGAGTGAATCTTTAACCACAGCTCTTATAGGTGCCTGCTTAATGCCTCTGTTGAACATCTGCGGTTTGTTCTTTTTTTCAGAGAAAACACACACAGACAAAAAAAGCGTAATCTGATCAAATGCAAACACTGCATGCAATGTAAGTGGCTGTGAGTAAAATTCATTGCATAAATGTAATAGCATAAATTGCATAAACGTAAAGAAAATGAAAATGCTGCAATTTATTATATTTTAATAAATCTTTTTGTGTGTTTTTTTTATTTCACACCATCAGCAGTCACACAAAGCATCACCTATGTGTTTGGTCATATTTGCACATGTGTGGTTTCAGTTTGGCTTTAAGAGTGAAGTCTTTTAAAGCTTTACAAGTGCAGACTTTTCATATAAAACAGAGTTGTGTCATTATTACATGCAGCATACCTGAACTTGACTGATGGAGATCTGTAATGTTGGCGTCCTCAGTCTGGTTGATGGTTGAATTAATCACTGCATACGGAGATGACAAAAGGTTTGAGTTTGATGAACTTTCTGGAGATGAAGTACTTTGAGGAGCCACTGATAATGACAGATTTTACAGTTCACTTCTGACATGCATTTATAATACATTCATAATTTAAGTGGATTTAAAAGCCACAGATATAATAAAATATGGATATATGGAATATTTCAGAAAGAAACCTCACCATAGACTGTAACATTAAAGCTCCTGTAGCTGGTTTCTCTTCTGGGAAGAGTCAGTTTATAAAGTCCTGAATCAGTGATTCTGGTGTTCGTGATGGTCAGAGATCCAGTCTGATCCAGATACAGTCTATCTCTGAATCTTCTATCTGGACCATCATATGTTGTGTTACTTTGAGTGAGTCTGTTGACTTCAGCTATTCGAGAGTTTCTGAACATCCACTGAATCAACAAATATTTCTGTACTTCAGTAATATCAGTGTGTAGAGTGACATAATCTCCCTCCATCACCGATACTGAATTTATTTCATCTGTCACATATATGTAAAAAAAAAAAGAATAATTTTTTAACACAATTTATAACACAAAAATGTAATGAAAACGAATTAAAGTAACATTATTATATTCAGCACTAATTTTATCAGAATAAAAAAAGGCTGGATTATATCTTATTTTAATTGAATGATGAATGTTTATAAAGTTATTAAAGAGAGGAACCAAGAAGCTTTTAACGGCTACCTCCATAAAATTATGAAAACATCACATAAATGCATAGAAAAATATACTTTCTACTAACCAATCAGAGGATAAATGCTCAAAAAGAACAAAAGAGAAGCCATATTCTCTGACTACTTGTTACCCCCTTCAATCATGCAGTAAATGTAAAAAAAAAGTCCCCCTCACTGCATGTACAGCTAGTACAACACACTAGGCGTTTCCACTGCTGGCTGCACAGTAGACCTCTTAAAGGTACAGTTCACCCACAATTTACTCACCCATCATTTACTCACATTACACCCTCATACACTGGCTATGTGCTATACTAGGCCACTAATTTAGTCCCTTGTGGTACCATCAAGCAAAGGATAATAAGTCACTTTCCAAAATGTTTTCATTTAGTGTTCCTCATGGTGAAATGATTTTCCCATTCTCACACAGACTGCTGATTCTAGTATCATTCAAAGGATAGCTAAAAACCCATCTCTTTCATGATCACCTGAACCCCTATGAACAGGGGCGGACTGGGGCAATAATTCAGGCCGGGGAATTTTTTCAATCTTAGGCCATCTCTGCTGCTATTGTCACTGCTACACTACCTTTTTCATGTATTTCTCTGACTGCTAATATTGTAGTCTATTGTCATTCTTTACACCATGTAGACTACCAGACAAATTATTAATAAATAAATGAATCCTTCAAAATCAATAGGGAAACACCATCTAAAATGCCACACCCCAGAAAATAATACAAGGAAAATAAATTTGGCACTACAAAATTTGTGCTAATTTTTCATTTTCTATAAAGCTATTAAAAAAATATTTAAAAACTTCACTGGTTATAATAACAATAGTTTTTCTTCTTATATAATTTTTAAAATGTATATTTAAAAATGGGCGCCACGGTGGCCGAGTGGTTAGCACGTTCGCCTCACAGCAAGAAGGTCGCTGGTTCGATCCCCGGCTGGGCCAGTTGGCATTTCTGTGTGGAGTTTGCATGTTCTCCCCGTGGTTGTGTGGGTTTCCTCTGGGTGCTCCGGTTTCCCCCACAGTCCAAAGACATGCGGTACAGGTGAATTGGGTAAGCTAAATTGTCTGTAGTGTATGTGTGTGAATGACAATGTGTGGATGTGTTTCCCAGAGATAGGTTGTGGCTGGAAGGGCATCCGCTGCGTAAAACAAATGCTGGATAAGTTGGCGGTTAATTCCGCTGTGGTGACCCTGGATTAATAAAGGGACTAAGCTGAAAAGAAAATGAATGAATGAATATTTAAGTATTTTTGTATAATTATGTTTATTGAATTTTCATAATAATACACGCATAACAATAAATCTTCAAAAGATAAATAAAGAAAAACCCAAACGTAAACAAGGAAAAAAAGGGAAGAAAATATACTCGGATTGAATATAAAACAGGACAAATCTCAAATAAAACATATCAGAAAAAGGGGTAAAAACATTGCTTATTGTCCGGATAGTAATACAGTTACTGTATTTCTTACAATATGACAGGGCAAAAAACTAAGTTCCAAGTAATCAAAGTATGGAGTCTAAACCTCAGTTTTTTCTTCATGTAATACATGATTATGAAGCTCCAGGAGACTTAAAGGTGCAGTATGTAAGTTTGACACCCAGTGGTTGAAC
>CAIGQQ010036238.1:47980-68567 GCA_903798035.1 Danio albolineatus
TATATATATATATATATATATATATATATATATATATATATATATAGTAAAAGATTTTACAACACTTTTTCTGCACACACACACAATTCTACTAATATTCCATATATTAGCTCTTTGGTTGGCTTGTTAGTTATACAAAAACCTTGACCCACTATGATATGATGCAGCACTCTCAGTTCTATTTACTTTTATTTTACCTGAAAACTGAACTGACAATTTTGACAAGTTTTAATTTACTATAACCTTCTATGTGAAGCTGCTTTGACACGATCTACATTGTAAAAGCGCTATACAAATAAAGGTGAATCGAATTGAATACATATTATATTTAAATTAAATTTATACTGTTGGCTATGCATATATATATACATAAATGATTATGTAAATGTGTATTTTGACCAACCTGCTCCCTTGGTTGTGAACATAATTGTGATTTTGCAGCATTTTTCTGCTTCTATGGCCAGGGCTTTTCTTCTTTTCATGCTCTCCCTCTCTGCTCCTCTTTTCTGTTTACGTTCCATGTTTTTGCACAACTGAAGTTTTACTTATATAATAAGTTCTATGTTTATAGCTAATCAGGCAGTACGTTGCTGAAAAGATTGGACCTTATGGAGATTGCAACGCCTGATTCGAGGCTTGAGGTGTCCATCAAGTTGCAAGCAGCCTATCACATGTCAAGGTGAGGTATTCGACCGCATGACGGCAGGCCAGATTGACCATCAGGCAATCTGGAAATGTTCCGGTGCTCCCGATGGCCAGTCTGCCCCTTCCTATCTACAAAACCAGGTACCCCTGTACTCCTTCTCCTACACACCACATGACAACCTCAAAAACTTTATGCAATTTTGAGCATGCCTCACACAGGTGAGTGGGCTTGACAAACCACCTGTAGAAAACACACTCTTTCATCTCTCTGGCACTTTAACCGACACCGTTTTTGCACATTTGCACTAGATACTTTCTTACAATCACTCTATATCTCTCTAAAAAACATTGTGCATTTATGGGGTGTGCTTCACACGGGTGAGTGGGCTTGACAAACCACCTGTAGAAACACTCTTGTCTCTAAAAAAAACACTCCCTCTCTCTTTACTCTACTATTTAATTCTCTGAGCACAAACAGTTCCTATGTATGATTAGCTCGTCTTGTGTGTGTTGCCTCTTCTTGTTGAATCGCTGTATGCCTCCTCAACTGTAAGTCGCTTTGAATAAAAGCATCTGCTATTTGACTACATTTAAATGTGAATGGAGTGAAAGAAAATTAGTGAATCGAAGCTCTCAGTGCAATGGACATCTTCTTATTCTTATATATAATTGTGTCAGTCACCAAATGGTACAATTAGGATCAAAGCCTAAAAGGTTCTTCACCCTAATACTACTTAAGATAAGAACAACTCTTTAACCACAGCTCTTAAGAATAGATGCCTGCTATCGTTGCATAGTTGCGGTTTGTTCTTTGTTTCAGAGAAAACACAGAAGAAAAAAAGCATCCTGGTGCACAAAAAAGACAAACAAGCCCTGTTTACACATTGACTGATAAAATACAAACTTTTCATGCAATGTAAGTGGCTGAGGATAAATAAATTGAAAAAATCAGTCAATTGCATAAATGTAAAGAAAATGAAAATGCTGCAACTTTAACTATTCTTTTTTTGTGGTGTTTTTTTTTTTTTTTTTCATTTCACACCATCAGCAGTGACACAATGCATTAGCAATGTGTTTGGTCACATTTGCACATGAGTTGTTTCAGTTTGACTTCTTTTAAAGCTTTACAAATACAGACTTGCGTTGTTGTGTCATTATTATATACCTGAGCCTGACTGATGGAGATCTGTAATGTTGGCGTCCTCAGTCTGGTTGATGGCTGAATTATTCACTACATATGGGAATGACAAAAAAATGGAGTTTGAGGGACCTTCTGGAGGGATCTACTGTTAATGACAGATTTTACAGTTCACTTCTGATGAGTATTTACAATAAACCCGTATTTTAAAATGAATTTAAAAGCCTCTGATGTTATAAAATAGAGATATATGGACTATTTTAGAAAGAAACCTCACCATAGACAGTAACATTAAAGCTCCTGTAGTTGGTTTCTCTTGTGGTAAGAGTCAGTTTATAAAGTCCTGAATCTCTGGTTGTTGTGTTTGTGATGGTCAGAGATCCAGTCTGATCCAGATATAGTCTATCTCTGAATCTTCTGTCTGGACCATCATATGTTGTGTTACTTTGAGTGAGTCTGTTGACTTCAGCTATTCGAGAGTTTCTGAACATCCACTGAATCAGTAAATATTTCTGTCCTTCAGTAATATCAGTGTGTAGAGTGACAGAATCTCCCTCCATCGCCGATACTAATTTTATTTCATCTGTAACATCTAGGAACATCATTTATAACAGAAACATTTAATGAATAAAACTAAGAGAACTTCTTAACAGGAACATTTCAGAAGTTGAGTTTTAGCAAAATGTTAGCACTTTATGAAGAATGTTCATAAATTTATTAAAGAGTGAGAATCTTTTAACGGTTACCTCCATAAAGTAATGAAAACATCACATAAATGCATAGAAAAATATACTTTACTTACCAATCAGATGACAAATGCTCACAAAGAGCAAAAGAAAAGCATTAACCATATTCTCTGACTACTTGTCACCGCCTTCAATCATGCAGAAAATGTAAAAAAAAGTCCCCCTCACTGCATGTACAGCTAGTATAAAACTCTAGGCGTTTCCACTGCTGGCTGCACAGTAGACCTCTTAAAGGTACAGTTCACCCACAATTTACTCACCCATCATTTACTTACATTACACCCTCATACACTGACTATGTGCTATACTAGGCCACTAATTTAGTCCATTAGGCCTTGTGGTACCATCAAGGAAAGGCTAACAAGTCACTTTCCAAAACATTTTCATTTAGTATTCCTCGCTGGTGAAATGATTTTCCCATTCTCACACAGACCACTGATTCACTAGTATCATTCAAACGACAACTAAAAACCCATCTCTTTCATGATCACCTGAACTCCTATGAACAAAACCAGGACCCTTCTATTCCTCCCCTAACACACATGACAACCTCAAAAACGTTATGCAATTCTGAGCATGCCTCACACAGGTGAGTGGGCTTGACAAACCACCTGTAGAAAACACACTCTTTCATCTCTTTGACACTTAAACCGACACTTGCACCAGTTTTTGCACCAGACACTTTCTTACAATCACTCTATATCTTTCTAAAAAACATGCACGGGTGAGTGGGCTTGACAAACCACCTGTAGAAACACTCTTCTCTCTAAAAAAATACTCCCTTTCTCTTTACCACTCAATTCTCTGAGCACAAACAGTTCCTTTGTATGATTAGCTCTTCTTGTGTGTGTTGCCTCTTCTTGTTGAATCGCTGAATGCCTCCTCAACTCTCCTCCTCAGTAAGTTGCTTTGGATAAAAGCGTCTGCTATATGGCAATGTAAATGTGGAGTGAATGAAAATTAGTGAGTTGGACCTCTCAGTGCAATGAACATCTTCTTATTCAGACCCTATTTAAAAACAGTAAGGAAACAATGTATTTATTTCTGTCATATAAACAAAGGTTAACTTAACAATTAAATTGTCATTTATTTACAACGACTTACACTAATAGCCGAAATACCATGTTTGTAAACATTCAGTATGCACGCGCAGGGAGGTGGCAGAAAAAACCCCGGAAGCCCTAGCATTTACAGCGAGGGAATGACATCCAATGCTATACAGTATAAAAGTGTGATCATGATGACCATCTAACAAGCTAATCCAGCTTTAAAATGTCACTAAAATGCAGTGTTTAAATCTCATAATTAAATAAAAATGAGGCGTATAACTGTAGAAAGGTCCACTTTTGGAAAAATAAGAAATACTAATTTCATCAGGCTACGGGGACAGTATTTACATTTTAAAAGTCTGTTTATTTACAACATTTTATTGAAATATTTTATTTCAGGTGTTTTTTTGTAGCTCTTCAATCACATGAAGAAACTAAAGTTTACATTAAATTCAAAATAATGATTTCTGTCATTATTTGTGACCCCAACCAACTCCTCATCATTCTCCCCCTCTTTTCAGATGGGGTGGCGGGCCAAACCAAAGGGTTGGTGTGGGCCCACTTTGGCCATCTCTGCTATAGATTATAGACTTTTATTTATTCTTTTAATGAATCCAATTAACTCAGTAGTATAATTTAATGATCATATTGATCTTTTAACCACTACACCAACAGGATTTGATTGATTAGTTTGTAAACAAACTGTTTTAATATTCATTAGGACAAGTCTTTATAAAAATTAGCACTAAAACATTTAAAGGGACATCCAGCCTTACAGTTTTATGATTAGTTCTGAAGCCTCCAAAACAACACAGCGAGAGCGCCATCTAGTGGCTGTAAGTGTTTATAGGAAACTCAAATGAGCTGATTAATTGACAATCCTAGAAATAAGGTCTGTCGCATTTCTTTCCCCAGTCTTTGGTTATTAGCTGGACCCTTTTAAAATCAGATGGTAAAACCATCAGATTATTCCACAATGTTGGGTAAATGTGACTCATTTTCAACACGCAATCAAAGCTGCTGGTGTATAATCAGGTGAATTATGTGATTCAAAAACAAAGGCTTTTTGTATCAAGACTGTTTAATGATGATATAAACGAACAGAGAATGAGAGGAAAAAGCAATTGCAATGAAAATTCACAGCAACAGTTTATGAGATGATGTTCAGTCATATTTAATAGACCAGTCAAAATTATATACTGTTAAATCAATAAAACGTCCAATGTATAAAACTATATGTTAATATATCAGTTTGTATTTCAAGGTTATACCAGAAACCTTCAGCAAACATATCTGGAGCTCATTCTTCTGGTTGGTTCATAGCGCTGGTGTGATTTTGCTTCTTGCATCTGCTGGTCTCGTTTAGTCTCTTCCGCCCGGTTCAGCTCAATTCTTGTAGATCTGATGTCATAAACAAGAAAAGCAACAGCAGCCACGCTAACAAGAGCAGAGACGACCAAACGGATCACAATTTCAGGGAAACCACAACAGTGGATGAGGCCTGAAATAAAAAAACGCTGAGTTAGAATGACACTTATGAACCTTTTTAATACAGATTTAACTGAATGTTAACTGAAGTTCTGAAATTCAGAGGATATTCAAGATTAATTGTGCTTGTTTGGTTATATTTAGAGCTACTTTTTTTTTGCTTCGCCCTAAGACTGCTTAAGAACAACTCTTTAACCACAGCTCTTAAGAATAGGTGCCTGCTACTGCTGCGGTTTGTTCTTTGTTTCAGAGAAAACACAAAAGAAAAAAAAAGCATCCTGGTGCACAAACAGACCAAAAACATTAAAATCAAATACAAAGTTTGCATGCAATGTAAGTGCCTGTGGATAAAAGAAAATCAGTAAATTGCAAAAATGTAAAGAAAATAAAAATGTTGCCATTCAATTATTATTATTGTTTTTTATTTCTTTTTGTGTGTGTTTTTTTTTTTTTTACACCATCGGCAGTGACACAATGCATCAGCAATGTGTTTGGTCACATTTGCACGTGTGTGGTTTCAGTTTGACTTCCAGAGTTAATCTTTTAAAGCTTTACAAATACAGACTAGTGTTGTTGTGTCACAATTATTACATGCGCCATACCTGAGCCTGACTGATGGAGATCTGTAATGTTGGCGTTCTCAGTCCTCTGGTTGATGGTTGAATTAATCACTGCATATGGAGATGACAAGAGGTTTGAGTTTGATGAACTTTCAGGAGATGAAGTACTTTGAGGAGCCACTGTTAATGACAGATTTTAAAGTTCACTTCTCACATGCATTTACAACACACTCATAATTTAAGTGACATAAAAGTCACTGATGTTATAAAATATGGATATATGGAATATTTCAGAAAGAAACTTCACCATAGACTGTAACATTAAAGCTCCTGTAGCTGGTTTGGCTTCTGATAAGTGTTAGTTTATAAATTCCTGAATCAGTGATTCTGGTGTTTGTGATGGTCAGAGATCCAATCTCATCCAGATACAGTCTATCTCTGAATCTTCCGTCTGGACCATCATATGTGGAGTTGGTTTGTGTGAGTTTGCTGGCTTCAGCTATTCGCGAGTTTCCGAACATCCACTGAATCAGTAAATATTTCTGTACTTCAGTAATATCAGTGTGTAGAGTGACAGAATCTCCCTCCATCACTGATACTGACTTTATTTCATCTGTCACATCTGCAGATAAAAGAACATCATTTTTAACAGGCTAAAATGCAAATTAATGAAGAAACGAATTGCATTAAACATGAATAACAGATAACAGTTATATGAAAAGTTTAACATAGACTTTTGATTTAATTTCACAGATATAAAAATATATGTCATATGTGTACAGATATGAAACTATTTAGCAAGGTCGGCTGTTTATATGTGAATTTTTAAACAATTTCAATTGCAAATTCACACACACACACACACACACACACACACACACACACACACACACACATATATATATATATGTGTGTGTGTGTGTGTATGTATGTATGTATATGTGTGTGTGTGTGTGTGCATATATACAAATTGAAGATTTTTGTATACGAGCAATAATTTTTATTAGATAAAAAATAAAAAGTTATGTCAATTACACTAATAATAATAATAAAAAACATTTTATAAATATTTACACATGTAAAAAAAATAAAACAACAAAAAACGGCTACACTACAATTGTAAACTTTAAAAAGATGAGGAATTGGTTAAACAATTATGAGAACATTTCTAATAATGAGCACATTATTTTTTTTATGTCATTAAACGTCATAAAAACACTCCCAACTTACCAACCAGATGCCACAAGCTCACAAAGAACCAAATAAAAGCAATAACCATATTCCTTGCCTGTTTGTGTACAACCCAGTTCGAGTGCAACAAAATGGCAAGCTACAGTAACTAGTAGGCTTTTTCTTTTTTTGGCAAACTAGTAGGCGACGGGGCGTTCCCACACAGACTTCCGCTATTGGTGACGTCGCGCTAGTTATCCAATGTTATCAAACAAAGTTATTTACTGTTATCCAGTAACGTTGTCCATGTGTTGTTATGTTATAAGAAAACATCGTTAAATAAAAGATGGGTTTTTGTACATACATGGCAATAAGTGCACGAAATGGACAAGTTAAACGACCAGAGGATCCATTTCGAATTCTTGCCAAAGGACTCAATGGGTGCGGCTGTAAAATGGCAGCCGAGATGCCGGTCCTGTTCGGATATAAATGTAATAACAAACGTTATTGATTGTCTTTGTTAAGTTAAGTTTTGTCAAACCTCTACAAAACATGGGGATCGTGTTAATGCTGAGTCTATTCATCTTAATAGGCGGTAAGTTTTTGGTTATTTGTATTACTTTCGGTTTCGTTTTAAAAGTTTGATAATTATAACTTATGCTTCAAATACATCGAAATTGACAGAAAATTAGGGGTTTAATGCGAGTACTAACACAAGACTTTATACGTGTAGTTAAACGGTCGTTTTATAGCTCGTGGTATATCACACTTAAGCTGACAAAAACACACACATATTGTTCTATAGTTAGCGTCACTTAAAAACAACAAAATATACGGAAGGACAATTACAATACGAGCTGGAGCTCGTTTAGGCAAATGCAACCCACATCAAAATATTGTAGTAATTTATAGTAAATGCTATAGTGTTTTAAAACCATAGTAGAATGTATTATATTATAAAGCTCATATTATAGTATTTACAATTGTTAAAGAATGCTACCGCAAACTGTGGTGATCTTGAATGGATATACTAATAACGTATACTTTTGTTTTTACCACAGTGAACTGTGGGCTATTGTACTATATCCTATTTGTAAAAAAACTGTGTAAAATACCATATTTACATTTGCTATAGTTATGTTACCATGGCAAATACACAACTGTTGAATTACTACTACAGAACAATTGAAGTAGTAAAAATACTGTCGTATTTACTAAGTAGTAAGTTATAGTATATTTTCATGTGGGAAATCTGTAGTGCAACCGTAATCTTAAAGTAAATGGAATAATTTTTCATCTTTACAATCTGAGCAATTATCTCATAACTGTTTTTTTTCCAGTTGCTGTCTGAATCTGTTTGCTTGAGTTTACGTGGTACACCGTTTGTGTTTATTTTTCAGATGTGTCTGGTACAGAGATTGGTGCAGCTCAATTTATGTCACTGATGGAGGGAGATTCTGTTACTCTACCAACAAACCTTACTGAAATACTAAACGATGATACAATAGTGTGGCTGTTTGGATATCCCACAGAGACTATAATTTGTCAAATAAAAAGAGCAAATTATTTTACCTCTCAATTTGTTACCGATAATGTGGAGTTCAGCAGCAGAGTGCAGGTGGACCAAAAAACTGGATCTATCACCATCAGAAACACGAGAGTCAGACACTCAGGGCAATATAAGCTGAGGGTCTCTACTACAGAAAATACTATGATTAAGATATTTAATGTTACAGTCCTTGGTAAGTATCTCATGTCTTTCATTTTTCTGACACATGACCGTGTGTAAGGGCCAGGACACACCAAGCTTGGCCGGTCTATCAGATTTGGCTACATTTCATCGTATTTGCAAACGATATGGATTATTAGATTATCAGAAATATTGGCAGGAGCAAATCCCTCTGTGGTGAGTGAAAATTACTGTTTTGATGGCACTAAATGCAGCTTCGTTTAACCTTGTCTGTGTGCATTAGTTTTCCTTTGCGGAACGTGAAAACAGATACTGCCCCCCATGGAGCAGAAAGACAAGTCCTCCTGTGCAGGCGCAGAACGCGACTCTGATTTAAAGAGCCCCTATTATACATTAAAAAGGGTCATATTTTGGTTTTGGGGGTCTCCAACAGCAGGCTAATATGCATGCATGGTCAAAAATCACTTTCATTGTCTTATAATATACATTTATTTTTACCTCATTATCCCAGCGACTCCTATATGAATCGTTCAGTGATTAATTTGTTCCAAAACCCCTCCTTAGCGCGATGCTAAACTCTGCTGATTGGACTGATGACCCAGTCTGTTGTGATTGGTCGACATCATTCAGCGCGAGAGAATGCCCACCACGGCTTATCAATATTAAAGTAGTCTTAGTGTGTGCGTGAGCATATCTGCTAACACTCGTTTTTCCCGGGAGTCGCCCATATTTCTGACACCTCACCCCCGAAACCAACCCCCCGGTCTCCCAGCATATTACTCTATTCTTAACCATAAGTAAAAACAGTGACACACATTCAGTATTAATGCACAGAGGAACACCAGTTCACAAACGCATTTTAATCCATAAACAAAGCAGCACGCATCACGTTTACAACGTGCATTTAGACGCGATATGAGATACAAGTTAACCAGAGACACTACAAGCGGTTACAAGTTACAAAACACAATTAAGTGCATCATTTACAAGCCAGAGAAAACAATGCGGCAACCATTTTAATCGCACTTACTCACACTTGTTGGATAACAGGCCAGATTCCGTCAGGCCACCGGGAAATGTCCCGGTGCTCCCTTAGGCCAGTCTGCCCCTGCATACATCAATAGTCTTTTCTGATCCTTCGTTTAACAAACGGTCGACGAATCCTCCGTTGTAAGCGTGTAGATTTCAGAAGCACTCCTCAGAGGGAACACAGCACACAGCTGGGCTATAATGCTGAGGCATTTCTGCAGAAATAAACCTCAACCACTGTCTCTTTACAGTCTCATCTCTGGTTCATCTGCACACTTCCAATAATATCCAGCCGAGCACAGTGCTCTTCTCTGTATTGCCAGATGTAGCTGACTGACTCCAGCCTAAACCCTATCCAAAAGGTTTTTACCTGCACAATCAAATTCAAAACCACCCAATCTGGCAACCTTTGCTTGCTGCTGTTGTTTGTAGGCAGGGTTGGGGGTTTCGAATCTTCCCGGGTCTGCGTGTGCACAAATGGGCGGGGCTTATGTTTCGTGTTCACGTCATGCCGAAACGGCTAAAGACTCGTAAGCGCAGTGATTCGTTAGAGGAACTATGAGTCGACTCTTTTATGGATGAATCAATAGTTTTAGACACTGTGCACTTTCAGATTTAAGCCTTAGCTGGACATTTCACTTCACTTAGAGCTTTGTTACACACTGCATGCAAGCTCATTTTCAAAAACCCATAATAGGGGCTCTTTATATCATCAATCTTACATTTGGTGTGTTCACGCGCAGCCTTTTGGTCCTGATGTGATCCAACGCGAGACGATAACACAGCTGTGTTTTGTTGGTGGTAGTTCTTTGGCATCAGCTTGGTGTGTCACGTTCCTAACAGTTTCTAGATTTTTGGCTTTATAAGCAGGGGGATTATATTGTAAAACATGTTTATATTGTATTTACATTCTGCTCCCCCCCCTCCCCCCCATTAGTTGTGGCTGGGGAGATGGATGGTGTAAAGTCAGTTTCAAGATTTGTGACAGAGGGTGAGTCTGTCACTCTACACGCTGATGGAGAAATCCCAAAAGACGCCCTGATGCTGTGGAGGTTTGGAGATAATGCCGTTCTCCTTGCAAAAGTTGACGTTGAGGCCAATCAGACATCAATTAATGATGACGAGAGATTCAGAGGCAGACTGAAGGTGGATCAGATGGGATCTCTGACCATCCCAAACACTAAAGCCACAGACTCAGGACTTTATGAACTACAGATCAGAGGCATTGAGCGTTTACAGCGATTCGTTGTTTCTGTCAGTGGTGAGTAACTCACTTCAATGACATGAGTAGCAGTTTAAATCATCACATTGACTGACATCTTCACTCTCTCTCTTTAGCTCATCCAGATCAAGGTCTTTCTTCAGGTGCTATTGTAGGAATAGTAATAGGTCTTCTGCTGTTGATTGTGGCTTTAGCTCTGATTTACTATCTGCGGAGGATCTTTATATTAAAAAAGCAACAAGGTAAGTAAATAGACAAGATTGGCATCTAAATCTAAGATATTGTTGTAATATGCCTGTTAGGCTAGTGAATGGCATTTTTCCTATAGATGTCTGGTATCTTCAACATATGCAATCACATACTTAACTTCCAAGTTCATGTGGCGTAGTGGGTAGCACGATCGCCTTACAGCAAGAACTAAATTGTCCATAGTGTATGTGTGTGAATGAGAGTGTATGGATGTTTCCCAGTGATGGGTTGCAGCTGGAAGGGCATCGGCTCCGTAAAACACATGCTGGATAAGTTGGCGGTTCATTCCGTTGTGGTGACCCTAAATGAATAAAGGGACTGTCAAAAAGAAAATGAATGAATGAAAATTGAACAATGGCGTCACAGTGGCGCAGTGGGTAGCACGATCGCCTCACAGCAAGAAGGTCACTGATTCGAGCCTCAGCTGGGTCAGTTGGCGTGGGTTTCCTCTGGGTGCTCTGGTTTCCCACACAGTCCAAAAACATACACTATAGGTGAATTGAATAAGCTAAATTGTCTATATTGTATGTGTGTGTATGCAAGAGTGTTTGGGTGTTACCAGATGTGTTGGGTTGTGGCTGAAAGGGCATCCACTGTGTAAAACATTTGTTGGATAAGTTGGTGGTTCATTCCACTGTGGTGACCCCTGACTAATGAACGGACTAAGCTGAAAAGAAAATGAATGAATGAATTATCCACTTTAAATGTTGACTACTGTACATATAATATAATATAATATATTATAATGTAATATATTTCATATATATGTATATATTATCAGATTTAAGTATGGGAACAACCATTTGGATAAACACCGAAGTAAATATAAACAACTACAGTATACTGTTTGCATTTTAGGCGGGCAGCATGGTGGCTCAGTGGTTAGCACTGTCGCCTCACAGCAAGAAGGTCCTGGCTGGGCCAGTTGGCATTTCTGTGTGTTTTCTGGGCCAGGCATGCTTTAAGTGAATAGGGTAAAACTAAATTTACTATAGTGTATGAGTGCGTGTGTAAATGTGAGAGTGTATGGGTGTTTCCCAGTACTGAGTCCTGATAAATAAGGGACTAAGCCGAAGGAAAATGTATGTGTTTTAGACTAATTTAATACAAGTTTATTTTATGTGAATTCCTTTTAATAAACGTTCAAGAAGGTAACAAAAATAAATGCTAAAACAAAAATTGTAAACAAATTAAAAAGATAAATAATTTGGAAAAGCATTTATGATGACATTTATAATGGAATGCATTTATTTGTAAAGATCCTTGAAGACAAGTCATAAAAATACAAAGAACAACATTTCCACTTCCAAAATGGATAATATACATGTTAGTTGTGTGACAGATTTTCTGGCTGTTTCTTTCTCAGAAGACTTGGAATAAAGCACCATAGTGTACATTACCCGAGAAGTTGATCTGCATATTCATGAACGCATTTCTATTCTTGTTTTTTTTTTGTGTAACTGTGACAGACGAAGTGCAAATGTCAGTGATGGAGGGAGATTCTGTCACACTGCAAACTGTTCATACTGAAATACAGATTGAGATGATAGAGTGGTATTATGAAGTTAAAGAAAATGTCATTGCTGATATCAAAGAAGGGACCAGGAAGGCACATGATGGTGCTGATGGAAGATTCAGAAGTAAACTGAGCCTGAAAGCCAACGGTGATCTTACCATCAGTAACACCAGGACCATACATTCTGGACTTTATATACTGAAGATCATGACCAAAACCACCCCTAAACCAGAATACAAGAGATTCATTGTCACCATCACTGGTCAGTATATCAAGTCTTCCATTGCTATAATGTTTGCTTTTTAAAATGAAGCTGCATTGTGATCTTAATGTTGTTGTGTTGTGAGATTAATTAAGCTCATACTGCAGACTGTATGAAAATGCCAAAAGTAGTAGGTTTGTCACCAGTATTTTGTTGAATCTGCAAACAACATTCATTCAATCAAAACAAATTGTGTTTTGTTTTGTATGTGTCGTCTTCTTTGTGTCACTGTGACGTTCAGTGAATTCAACATCAGCACAGGAGCAAGGTACTGTTACTCTCCTTACTAAAGCTAGAATACTGGAAGATGATCTGATTCTGTGGACCTTTGGAGCTGAAAACCGTCTTGTTGTTCGAGCCGCTTCAGAAAACACTAGTTTTGGTGAGAGATTCAGAAACAGAGTGCAGATGGATCGTCAGACTGGAGCTCTAACCATCACGAACATCACAAATGAAGACTCTGGACATTTTAAACTACAGATCACCAACAACGAGAAGACCACATTCAGGAGATTCAATGTGATGGTTACTGGTGAGCAAAACATTCAGATCTGCCTCCCCTTCTCTCTCTCTCTGTGTGTTCAGAACATCAACTAAAGTGTACATTCATCTGGTCATGATAATAAAATAAAGTCCAGAAAAAGTAACAGTTTATATTAACAAACATCTATCATAATTTTTATTTTATTTTTTTAGATTTTTATTTGATTTGGGCTAAATAAAAATAGGTATATTTCTGTAAGTTTTATTTATTTTTTCAATTGAATTATTGGTCCCACTTTATATTAAGGGGCCTTAACTAATATGTACTTACATTGCAATTAATTTTTTGTTACAGTGTACTTATCGTGTAAATACATGTTATTACATTGTACTTATAATTGATTAAATACATGCATGTAATTACATCTGTAATTAATTGATGTAATTACATCTTTAATTACACTATTAACCATCCCTTACACTTTAACCTATCCTTAAATGTTGCTATACCACCAAACCTGTTACTAAACCTACTAGTATCCCACTTCAATAGCACCAGTAGTGATCTTCAATACATTATGACACAGTAAGTACACTGTATTTATTTTTTGATGCAGGTACATAGTAGTTAAGGCCACTTAATATAAAGTGGGAACGAATTATTTCAGTTTCATAAAAAAACAAAAGGAACAAAAATGGCTTTACTAATCATTTAATATAAATTAAATATTTATTTATTCTTTTTTTTGCGTTAATGCTTACTAAGGAAATTATGATTATTGTTTTTGTAAGATTTATGAAAATATGCCTCAGTTAACAGAGAGAGACACGAGACTGAAAAGCATGTTACCCAGCTGAGAAAGGACAATGGGACCTACGTTTCACCCAAATACTCACACCCTTCTCTTCCCTTCATTTACATGTGAAGCTTCTCACCCCCTTTTTTCCCAAAGTGACAAAATGATCATCTCAAAGCATGAACTGTTCTATATCCATGCAAGTGACTATATCTATCATGTTTGATATCATTTGAAATGTCTCAGTGCGACTGGTACCATGGTCTCATTCCCTCAGAAATAGCCATAACCAAATAATAATTATATGTCTTCAGGTATCTTTTGCACCACTGCTAAGGGTGTGACCGGGGGGGTTCAGGAACCCTCACTGAATGTAAATGCCCTATTGTTATCCAACACACACCCACACATCTCTTGGTTTTTGACTACTTAAGTAACAGTTTTCCAGCTGGTCGGGGCGCCTCTGCATTCAGAGTGGCCCATGGTGCTTAGTTTCTCAGAAACTCTGCACTATGTAGAATTTGTCAGGTATGCATCTTTTGACCTTGGACTTATCTTTGAGAATTTGATGTTTTGTATTGATCGTTTATGAATTGACTGAATGAATTGGCATAATACACATTTACCTGACTAATAAATTGTTATATTTGAACGTATTCTTGTTACTCTGAAATTATTTACTCAGATAAGTTAAGAATGTGTTCGACTTCATGATAGACTAAACATAACACATGTTAGATGAAGATCCTAGAAATTCTAACCTATTGTCTGACTTTAATTATGTTGTTCGTGCAATCACTATGGGGGATCGGGGTTATAATGCATTAGGACGAATGTGAAACCGAAAAGGTGGCGCGTCTTATATGGTACCGATGGTTAACCTCTGGTTAAATATTCCAATCATATTTAAGTTGTTACATGGTTATTTTTACCATGGGGGGCCAGAGCTATAGGCTACTGGCGGTTAACCTCTGAGTATCGTTTGAGATTTAACTAAGTTGTTACATAGATGATTGTAAGAATCGAATGAGATGACTATTTAAATAATGGCATCGTCTGTCTGTCTATTAAATAGTATTAATCATCAACTGCTAATCATTGATCAAACTAGTGAACTTATGATGCATTACAGCCGGCGTAAGGTGACATAGATTCACAATAAATGAGTAAATAAGAGTAAAAAAGTACTATGGGGCGCCAAGGTTAAAGCATTAGGATGTAGTAAGCCGACGGGCAACACATCTTATATGGTATTGGCGAATTAACCTCTGATTAAATATTTCAATCTTGATTAAGTTGTTACATGGTTATTTAAATCATGGGGGGCTAGAGCGATAAGTTTCTGGTGGTTAACCTCTGATCATCGTTTGGAATCTAATTAAGTTGTTACTTTGGAAAAATCGGTAGGAGTTCAAGATTATTCAAATATATACTAAAATGTCTCATAAACTACTAAATTAATAAAGTAATATAAACTATAAAAATGGAGTCAGATAAAACGAGGATAAACGTATTAACATTCTAAAACCATCTTATATCAAAATTGGAGTCAGATGTGAGATAAACTTGAAGTAAATCAACATTGTGCCCTGGAAAGATAGAACGTGCAAATGAGCCTTCATCCAGCAGTAGACACCGCCGTTGGACTATTTGGCTGGACCTTACATTTTCAATTCTGTTTCACAGATAATCTTCTCCTCCTTGTGCTATGTCTTATGCAACAAAAACAAATATGAACAATGGGTCTCAGTATCCAGCTGTATTTGTGGTAAAATATTCAGGGAAAAATGCCAGTAGCAATTAACATTATCTCTGTTGTCCCCGACTCACAGAGGCCTGATTTATATATTATTTTGTTTTCTGTTATTTGCTGCATATTTAGAGATTGTGAAGCTACAACATTATCCATATTGTAATGAGTCGGGGACAACATAGATGATGATCCACGTGCAGCTTTATTAAACAGAATATTAATCAGGCAGGCAATAGTTAAAACAGGAGCATACAGGTAATCCAAAGTGTAAAGTCAGAATAACAGGCGACAGAATAACATCTAAACATAGATTTATTTCAGGGTACTCACACCGTTGCTGCAAGTTGGCAGCTGTCTGCAATATCCAGCTACGACTCAGGACACTGTTCATATTTCTGCCGTGCCACAGACTGCCATCTGAATAGTTTCATATTAAATAACATGCGAATGTGCGTGACATCCGTTGTGCGACCCGCTTTACAGATAAGCAAGTCTCAGCCAAGAGTGTGGGTAAATGAGGTGTCTTTATAGTCCTAGTTATTAGTCTATCATGAGCTTTCAGTTGTGTGTAATCAGGGGGAATCAGGAAATGGTGTGTGTGAGTTGCATGATGGGAGTTGCAGTTCATTAAAGTGGTATATGCGTAGTGATCTTGACACATATGCTAATGCATTTTCAGCTATTTTTTTTTGGTTAGGTATTTTCTAATTGTCTCTGTTTTCTTGTAGCTGCCACAGGAGTTGAATCAGTGACTATAGTGACACCGCTGATGGGTGGAGATGTTCCTGATGGAGAGAATGAGCAGCAGACAAGTTCACTTTAGTAAGATAAGACACGCCCACCAGTGTCAATCACAGTGACATCATCAACATCCGACCTCAACAACAAACCCTGAAACATTCTGGGAACGTTAGTTTTTCGCTTCCAGAACATTTTTGTCTTGGTTACCCAAACATTAACCAAATGGGAACCAAAACTGGAACTGTATGTTTACTTTAGATCAGAGATGCCCAAACTAGGGCCCGTGCCATTTGAGAAAAGCGGGAAAATGGCAGATTATCTTTGACAGAGAACGCCATTTCGAAAATTAATGTAACGTTTTATTTGTTTGGTTTGTAATTTGTTTTGTTTTGTAAAAGAATCTGATTTTTTAAAATTTAAATACAGTACTGTCACTTGACAAATAGAAAGCAATGCATAAGACATCAGCGAACAAATCAAGGCAAAGGCGGGTACAGCTTATTGCATTCAGCATTGAACTGCATTGTGTTACTTAAGTCATTGTTTATGTTTTTACTGTATAGTTCATTATTATTATTTTTAAACAAGTGGTTAGCACTGTCGCCTTCAGCAAGAAGGCCACTGTTTCGAGTCCAGGCTAGGTCAGTTGGCATTTCTGTGTGGAGTTTGCATGTTCTCCCTGTGGTGTGGGTTTCCTCCAGGTGCTTCCAAAAACATGCGCTATAGGTAAATTGAATTAACTTAATTGGCCGTAGTGTATGTGTGTGTTTGAGTGTGTCTTGGTGTTTCCCAGTACAGGGTTGCAGCTGGTAGGGTATCCGCTGTGTAAAACATATGCTGGATAAGTTGGTGGTACATTCCGCTGTGGCGACCCCTGATGAAAAAACTAAGCTGGACTAAAAAGAAGGGACTAAGCTGAAGGAAACTGAATGAACGAATGAATGACTGCATTAGTTAATATAATTTAAAGCAATGTTTTGTAGTTATTTAATTATGAGAAAATTACTCATGAAAACTTTTAATTTACTACATTGATGGCCCACAGCCCTCAATCAAGTTTGTTTTTTGGCCCATCATAAGAAAGGTTTGGACTCGCCTGTTTTAGATTAATGTTACATGTTTGCTACGTTGCTACTAATATCACTGAAGAAGAAGAACTAATAACTGATTAAATAACAGCAGTGCCAAGCCAACCACACTCAGGACATGTGACACTTAAACATTCATTCATTCATTCATTTTCCTTCAGCTTAGTCCCTGATATCAAATGTGGCCACAATAATAATAATAATAATAATAATAAAAGGATTCCAGAAATAATGTTTCTGCAGAGATTAAAGAATCTACAAAGAATCAATCAGTGATCAGTCCAAATATAAAAAGTTTTAGTGTCCTCATTTCCAATGTTATCTCTCAGTAGCCTATTTTAAAACGGTGCTCATGCTGTATTATCAAAAAATGTGTAGTGTCATAAAATATGCAAAGTTTTTAAGCAAAAAACAACAACAAAAAAAAAAAACGTGTATATCGTTTTCACATACAGTGAAAAGATTATGAACATATCCAGCAGATCCTATATTGAAATCTAATATATGGCAATATATGCAAATCCCATGACATGCAACAAAGTATATTGTTGGTCACAAGCTATCTAGCTACTGCAGATCGCTTTTTAGTGTCCTCATTTACAGCGTTAACTCCCAGTAGCCTATTTGGGCTCCTTTTTATATCAAATGTCTACAGAGCAATTGTAAATATAAAATGTTGAACAATGTTACCACTTACATGTACATCTTTGTACAAATTGGCAAAATATTTTTTATAGTTTTATATTCTGCATATATTGCATATCTCTCTATTCATGTGTATATTTCAGTGTTGTTCTCTTAACAAGATTGTTGATTGTTTCTTTCCTGTTATTTTGTG
Organism: Danio albolineatus; assembly: GCA_903798035.1. Classification (NCBI taxonomy): domain Eukaryota; kingdom Metazoa; phylum Chordata; class Actinopteri; order Cypriniformes; family Danionidae; genus Danio; species Danio albolineatus. The sequence goes on from CAIGQQ010036238.1 coordinate 66,445, forward strand.
AAATAAGTCCATTATTTAAGTTAGAAATAATTGACAGCTGGGCACTGAATTATTAAAATAAATAATGCACACCTGGGGCCTCATTTATAAATTGTGCGTAAGCTCAGATTTGATCTTACACCACGTTTTAACGACACAAAATGCTGGGACACGTGATAAAAGCTTTCTTTTCCATGTTAAAAGGAGCTTTTAATCCTAGCCAATGGCGATGCACAAAATATATATTTTGGAAATGCATTGCAGCAGAACAACAACACAGACTACTGAGACAATGATCACTTCAGGCACAGAATGTGCTTTATTCCATATTAAATGCTATTGATTTTAAATACTGACATTTATTCAACCAAAATCCAACATCTGATATGGTTGTTTTTAGGTTGCGTTGGAAAGTGACTTAAGTCCAACATCTGAAAGACACTGACATCAGTCTGACGTTGGGTTCTGACGTCAACCCGATTTCCATTTCCACCCAAAATGCAACGTCCCACGACATTGAGGTCCAATGTCAATCTGACGTCATGCTGATGTAGGGATGAAAATTATTATATGCATTTGTTTATATGGCAGAACATGTCTTTTTCACCAAAGAAGGCTCACACAAATTCCTGATAAGATCAGGGCCTGCTATGTGGACTGTGGGGGTTTTATGATGTAGTCACATGTTGATTGGTCAGTTTGAATATCTCAGTATTTAGGCTTTGGTCACATGGTCAAGAAAGGTACAAAATAGGTGGTAAACTTGTCTCTGGCCCTCTTTCTTCTCATGCACTGCCCCCTCTTTCTTCTCCTGCTCTGGCCCTCTCCCAACTCTCCCTCTATCTCTCTCCCTCCCCCCCCTCTCTCTCTCCCTCAGGTAACTTTAATTTACATTTAAGCTGGGTAAAATTATTATCATATGTTTATATCATTTCATGTTTTATTGTTTCATACAGTTATTTGTAACTAATTCAGTTGTAACCATAGAGAATTATTGTCATTAAATCATCTCATTTTCAAGTATTTGTCAATTACTTTTGATTTAACATCAACATTAAATGGTTCCATATTGCAATTCAATATAATCACATAATAGCGACGCTCTCCCACATTTAAAGCTATTAATACTGCCCTTATTTCCGTTTTTGGTATAAGATTGCAGAACGATGGTTTGACTAGAATGTACAGTTTTTTACCATCATACTGATAACTTTTTAGTCATTCGGCAGAACTACAGTCCGAACCGCTGAAGTTTAAAAGACCAACCTTACACTGACATCCTGTGCCTGCTGCGATCAGTCACTCAGTAGCCTAATAATAATGTTAAAGCATTTCATTGGTAGTGCAGTGGCTCGTATTTAAATGTTTCTGTCATGTAGCGTCGCATTTGGAGCAGACAGACAAATTGCTTGTCGCTAGAATCTTGTCATGTCACGTGTTGTTAGGACACGGTGTTAGAGTGTGCACGCTTAAATCCACGACAACATTCATATTTATAAAACTTTATAAAAATCACATTAATAAAAATGTATCTTTAATGTGGAAAAGTGCTCACCACAGCAGATGTTTATTTATTTGCACTAATTTTTATTTTCATTATATAGTTATTGTGGGTTTTACGCATTAGTTACATCGTAAAGTCTCCTAAATACAACAAAAACAACCACATGGAATAAACTTCACACTAGTACTCTCAATTTAGTATCGCAAAAATGCAGTTTCACTCTCTTTTTTCACATGGCAGTGTTAGTATGTCTTTGTTAGTATGTTTCATTCTACTGTCTGATCAATTAAACACGTAACTTAATAAACAACTTTGCCTGCTTTAAGGCTTCGAGATTCTTTTTTCTTCATCAATGATGTAACAAATTTAATGAAGTCAGATTAGAGTCAGATAAATAATTTAAACACTCTATCCTTCAGCAGCTTTCTTTTTTCGATTATTTGTTCAGAATTGCAACGTAAGCTTCCAGCCTTACACAACCCCGCACAATTGATCTCACTCTGCAGCTTTGTTATTTATGATGAATTCGGTGCACGTACTGTACATCGCTATTATTAGATGTTCAAATAGCTGCAGTACAATGACTTTACTACAAAAAAAAGCGTGCAAGCCTTCTTGAATCTTGAAGTGGATCTTGAAA
>CAIGQQ010036242.1:0-23157 GCA_903798035.1 Danio albolineatus
TAATAATAATAATAATAATAATAATAATAATAATAATAATAATAATAATAATAGGGCAGCACGGTGGCACAGTGGATAGCGCTCTCGCCTCACAGCAAGAAGGCCGCTGGTTTGGGCCTCTGCTGGGTCAGTTGGTGTTTCTGTGTGGAGTCTCCCCATGTTGGTGTGGGTTTCCCCCACAGTCCAAAGACATTTGGTATAGGTGAATTAGGTAAGCTAAATTGTTTGTAGTGTATGTATGTGTGTGAATGGAAGAATGTGTGTTTCTCAGTGATGGGTTGCAGCTGGAAGAACATCCGCTGTGTAAAACATGCTGGAATAGTTGGCGGTTCATTCCGCAGTGGCGATCCCTGATTAATAAAGGGACTAAGCTGAAAAGAAAATGAATGAATGATAATAATAAAGCAATTTAAAAGAGCTACTTTTAATTTGAATAAGATATTATTAATCATTTATTATTAGAAAACATTTTAATGAAAAAATAAAAAAAAATACAACATTTATAAAACTTCAAAATAACTTAAATAATAATAATTCATAAAATGTCAAAATAATAAAAAAATACATTTAAATAATTGCAATTGTACCCAATATAAAAATAAAAGCTAATTAAAAACATTGATGGCAGCTAAAACACAGCATCTCAGCGATATTAAAACACCACTGACTGTGCTATCAGATGTGGAGGTTTTGCTAATCACTGCAATAAAGTTGAATTGCTATATTGCTGTAATTAAACCCAGCAGATCATTAATAATGCGGTTTTGTGTCTGTTTTGAAGGAGGATCCGCTTGGAAATCTCAATCTGGCTTTAGAAGTCGCAGAGAAACACTTGGACATCCCTAAAATGCTGGACCCGGAGGGTAAATATGAAGCACTTCTGTTCTATAGATCACAAAACAGTAAAAATAATCATATTATGATCATATAAAAGGCACTAATGTTTATTAATTGGTTTTAGTTTGTATATATACACACATACACAGTATATATAATGTATGAGTGTGTGTTTATGTAAATTTGTCAAAGCAATAAAGCAATACAGACAGACAGAGGCAGGAAAAAACAACCAGACAATACAAACAAAACATGCACATATACTCATATTATAAGTGTATGTATTAATAATCAATGTGTAATAGTCATTTTCCTCATTAATAGATGTTTATGGTCCACATAGACCTGAAGTTGCTGCAGACTTTTATATCAGTATATTTACAACAGAAATGGAATATTGAGTAGGGGGTGGGGTTTATTTTTAGCTCCGCCTCCCATCTTTCATTTATTCAGTCATCTTCCTTCAGCTTAGTCCCTTTATTAATCAAGGGTCGCCACAGCGGAATGAACCGCCAACTATTTCAGCCTGTTTTACACAGTGGATTCCCTTCCAGCTGCAACCCAGTACTGCGAAACACCCATACACACTCATTCACACACACTCGTACACTACGGCCAATTTAGTTCATCAGTTCCCACATCACACCAACACGGGGAGAACATGCAGACTCCACAGAAACACCAACTGACCCAGCCGAGACCTTCTTGCTGTGCGGCAATTATTATTATTATTTTTTTATTATTATTGTTATTGTTATTATTAGTAGTAGTAGTACTGTTGTTATTATTATCATTATTATTATTATCATTATTATTATTGTTATTATTATTATTATTATTGTTATTATTATACAACAATAGAGAGGTGTTGATTGCAGCACAGATTTAGCAGACACAGCTGTTTGTGCTCGGTGTCGTCTTACTCTCCTGAACCTCACAACCCCAGAGCGTTTAGCAGCCTTCCCACAATGCACTGCGGTTATTATTCACCTCACATGATCGTCTGATCATTTAAAGCATCGCCCCGATAACGTTTCACATGAGGGCTTCTACTTGTACAGGGAAAACTACATTACCCATGATGCTGTGCAAAAATTTAACCAATCAGAGAGCTGCAGTGAGTCCACCAAAATAGCTCCTTTACACTTATATTTTTTTTATGTACACTAGTATTTGAAGCAAAATCCATTCATGTGATGTCGTTGGTATCTATAGAAACATAATATTTCAAATTTATTGGTAGATATACATATATACACACAAATATTTAAGTATTTCTAGAGTGTTTTGGCGCTCTTTGCTCACTGCAGCTCTCTGATTGGTTCAATTCCTGCACAGCATCATGGGTAATGTAGTTTTCCCTGTACAAATTTCACTATTATACTTTATTGAACATACATTTAAAGACGAGATTATTAGCCTTGAAAAATGGCTTAAATCTGTATTTCTAGCCCCCTTAGGAAATTATTATATTATATTATTGTAACGTGGAGTCGGACAGAGAGGGATCCATCTGCAGAATATTAATTAAACACAGTTTAATAACAAACAAACACCAAACGCTGGTGATCAAACTCACATGAGGGACAGGCAAACGTAGTCGAAAGGCAGGCGGCAAACACTTGTAGTAGAGTTGAACGGGCGTGGGTCAGAGGCAGGCAGATAGAGGCAATAGTATATGAATAGCAAAGGGTCTGGGCAGGCGGCAGACAGGCAAGGTTGATATACACTCCAGGTCAGTAACAGGAGAACAATCAGGAAACCGCTCGGTAATGTTGTCTGGGCAAACAAGATTTCACAATGAAGTGCATGTGTGTGCTGCTTATAAGTGTGTGTGCTGATGTGGATCAGGTGTAGTACAATCAGTGTCTGTGCCGGGGCTTCTGGGTAATGTAGTGTCTAGAAGTCCGGTGAGAGAGACCTCTGCTGGCCAGTGAGGGGATTGACTGAGACTGAGCTGGTGACATATTATATTATATTATATTATATTATCATTCATTCATTTTCTTTTCAGCTTAGTCCCTTTATTAATCCGGGGTCGCCACAGCGGAATGAACCGCCAACTTATCCGGCATTTGTTTTACGCAGCGGATGCCCTTCCAGCCACAACCCATCTCTGGGAAACACATCCATACATACACATTCACACACATACACTATGGACAATTTAGCTTACCCAATTAACCTGTACCGCATGTGTTTGGACTGTGGGGGAAACCGGAGCACCCGGAGGAAACCCACGCAACCACGGGGTGAACATGCAAACTCCACACAGAAATGCCAACTGGCCCAGCCGGGGATCGAACCAGCGACCTTCTTGCTGTGAGGCGAACGTGCTAACCACTCGGCCACCGTGGCGCCCTATATTATATTATATTATATTATATTATATTATATAATATTATATTATATTATATTATATTATATTATATTATATTATATTATATTCTTTTCTGCTAAGTCCCTTTATTTTTCCGGGGTCGCCACAGCGGAATGAACTGCCAACTCATCCAGCATTTGTTTTACACAGCGGATGCCCTTCCAGCTGCAACCCATCTCTGGGAAACATCCATACATTCTCATTTACACTCATACACTAGGGCCAGTGTAGTTGCTCAGTTCCCCTATAGCGCATGTGTTTGGACTGTGGGGGAAACCGGAGCACCCAGAGGAAACCCACACCAACACGGGGAGAACATGCAGACTCCACACAGAAACACCAACTGACCCAGCCGAGACTCAAACCAGCAACCTTCTTGCTGTGAGGTGAACGTGCTACCCACTACGCCACCGTGGCACCCCTTGGCCTAATATGTGTTACTTTTATCTATAATGTTATATTTTCTAGGCTATTATTATTAATATTTTATTTGTTTTGTGTTTTTGTTTTTTATTATTTTCCTTAATGCAAGAATATGTAATTTTATTACTTTATTCAGAGAGAAAGAAAATTATGTTCTGCCCCTACATGGGAGCAGTTGATGTCTGATGATTCTATGTATCTGATACTGTGGCTCTCTGACTAATATATTTCAATAAAAAAACACAGTTAAATTTAAAAAGCACATTTGTGAACGTTTATAATGTAAAAATATGAGTGAAATGATGTTCCGTAGTCATTTAGAGTAACATATAGGCTATATTTTAAATAAAATGACATGCTTAACTGACAAGTCTACCTTACAATGTTTTTTGCTATATATATACACACACACACACACACACACACACACACACGCACACACACACACGCACACACACACACACACATACACTGAATGACATTTTGATGTTGATGTTGATGTTGTTTCTGATTAAAAGACGTAAAAGTCAAACAAAAACACATGGAAGCAGGCTGAGCCTAACCACTCATTTACGCGACATCGGGGAGAAAAATACAAAATAACATTTTAAACAAATATGTACAACTAAGCAAATGAAAAATTTAATACATATTTTTTAATTCATATCATAACAAACTTAAAATAGTAGTTGTCAATAATATAGGTAAATAAAACAAGTAACGAATAAGCTATACTACATCGGTCCTCCCCCGTGATATTGCTTAGAGTTGGTATCAGCCGTCTGCAGCGGGAGGTATAAGTATCCACTGCTCCTCTTTTCCAGCTGTTTGCCAGTGACAGCGGAGGTGGAGGTCAGCACAGTCATTTCATAGGAACCTCAAACCACACAAGAAACAATCTGCGACGAAACCAGTAAGTGTTATTTTCAAACGAAGTGTTAAAATTCGATGTTACAAGCAAGAGTTCAGTAGAATTAGTATATGAGTCTCCCTACGATGTAAACAATCTATACAACTAAATTAAAGCGTTGAGAATGAGTTGGCATTTAACCCTGTAACACGCTAGACAGCAAATTAATAGATTTAAAGTGAGGTATAAAGTAAGAATCTGGATTTGTGATTTAGCTTTAATTAAATTTAAAGGTTTTTTTTGTTTGATTTAATTAAACTTTAGTTAACGTGTAATGTAACCGTTCAAACATAAACTCCATTATAACGCTTAACAGCTAAGTTCGAGACATTTTCTTTTAGAAATGTCACTTTTTAAAGCCTGAAAGGACTAAAAATGGCTGGTTTGGGTATAGCCCAAAGGCTTAATCCTGGGTTAATGACTCCGACAAAATGCCTACAAACATTGCCCTTACTTTTCAATAAATAAACAGTCAGTCAGTGTTGGTTTAGACTGGCAAAAAATGTTCTACCAAAATGTTCTTAACTAAAATAATTATTTTTCAAAATATGCTTTAATACAAATGCATAATGACCTAAAATAACTACAATGGGATACTGAAATCACATTCCCTTTCACTGTGTAATTAATTAATAAAAAAACGAGGTAAACTTGATTGCATTTTGCAATGGGTTTGTGGTAGGGCCTATATTGCAAAATATCTGGCATCAACCAAATCCTTTTAACTCTAAATAAATATAAAAAATAATGATAATAATACAAACTACACAATAAAATAAAATAATAGTAGTATTTGAGGTAAAGTTGGTTGTATATTCGGACATTCGTTTAGTGACAACTTTATTATGCTATTTTGAATATTTGGTGTGAAATGGCATGCAAGTATGACTTCAAAAATGAGGTTAGCACTGTTTAATTGACTGTGAACAAGATTGTACTTTGATACTCGAAGACTGCTTAAATGATTTTACTATTTAGAAGTTGCAAAGAATACATTCCTGAAATTATATTTTTAAAATGATTCTCTGAATGTGTCAATATAAAACCAACTTAACCCCAGTATAGTAGTATTATAAAACTATAATAATAGACAGAATATATTATAAGGACATATCAAAATAAGCTAAAAACTCTCTCCGAACACCCTCAGCGGGTGATGGTCTGGTCTGTTTGTTCTGGATGGTGATGTTAATGCTGTTCCCCTATTCAGTCACCTTTACCATGGTCAATACCTGCCCAAACATCTCTCACTCTTCAGTGGAGTTCAGTGGTGAAGCTTCGATTGGTGGGTGACTGTACGCCGGGGTCCAGCTCAGTTTCCCTCTGGACGGCTGATGTGTGTTCTGGAGGCGTAGTGATGAGGCTCAGGATGATAATAGCTACTACATTTGGATTCAATCTTACTTCACGACCACAAAAAAAGCTGTATTTGATGTATAATCTTGATCAATATGTGGCCTTGAAAAGAAATAAAAATAAAACTCTTTGTTAAATGTAAGTGCGCATTAGCTTGTGGTTTGTGGTTACCGAATTGCTCTCTCTTGACCAGTGTTGGATAAGTTACTTCAAAAAGTAATTACTAAATATGTGTTTTAAATTGTGTTTAAATAACTTTTCTAGTATATCTAAAATGTAACTTGGAGTAACGTATAATTTCTCACGTCTTTATGATTATTAATAAAGTTTTTATTTATGTCACCTATTAAATTACCCAATAAATTTTATTATTAAAATGATTCTCTGAATGTGTGAATATAAAACCAACTTAACCCCAGTATAGTAGTATTATAGTATTCTAAAACTATAATAATAGGTGTGATTTATTATAAGGACATATCAAAATAAGCTTAAAACCCCTCTCTGAACGCCCTCAGCGGGTGATGGTCTGGTCTGTTTGTTCTGGATGGTGATGTTGATGCTGTTCCCCCACTCAGTCACCTTTACCATGGTCAATACCTGCCCAAACATCTCTCACTCTTCAGTGGAGTTCAGTGGTGAAGCTTCGATTGGTGGGTGACTGTACGCCGGGGTCCAGTTCAGTTTCCCTCTGGACGGCTGATGTGTGTTCTGGAGGTGTAGTGATGAGGCTCAGGATGATAATAGCTACTACATTTGGATTCAATCTTACTTCACAACCATTAAAAAAAGCTGTATTTGATGTATAATCTTGATCAAAATGTGGCCTTTAAAAGAAATAAAAATAAAAATCATTGTTGAATGTAAGTGCGCGTTAGCTTGTGGTTTGTGGTTACCGAATTGCTCTCTCTTGACCAGTGTTAGATAAGTTACTTCAAAAAGTAATGACTAATTCTGTGTTTTAAATTGTGTTTAAATTACTTTTCTAGTATATCTAAAATGTAACTTGGAGTAACGTATAATTTCCCACGTCTTTATGATTATTAATAATGTTTTTATTTATGTTATCTATTAAATTACCCAATAAATTGTATTTTTTTATCGTCTACCCCCAACCCTAAACCCAACCGTCACAGTACTGTAAAAATATTCATTATTCTTATACAGTGTCGTAAAACAAATGCTGCTATATTGATGTGCATTTTGCACTTCCGGCCGGCCGCATATCTAGACTTTACCCTGGTAATGTCCGAGGCTCAGACACACTCTCTCAGTTCAACACTGTCTTTTTAGTAAAGCTCACACACAACGCATCACATTACAGTATGATGCGAGAGTATGCTCCACACAGGTGAGCGGGTTTGACAGCCTCCTATAGGACACACTCCTCCTGTCTTAATGCAGCAGACATCTTGTTAGAAACACTCGTGCTTCTTATGTTTATTCACATAACTGCTATTTTCACTTATAGCCCTTCATTTTTTCCTTGATGTATAATATCTCTTAATATCTCTTGTTTAAATACACACTGAGCAGCAGCTACGCTAACTGTTTTATTTGTTCCCTATTTCCACCTGGGGATACTCATCCCCTAGAGATTGTGACCGGTGAAAAGATAATGGGAACCATAAAAGACTTCTAGAGGTATCCATAATCTTGGACCAGGCCGTATCCTGAGCAGATTCTGTAATTGATTCCTGAAAGACCCGAGTGACAGACAGGTCTCTGCATTGATCAGCCTGAACACCCACCGGTGAACTACTCACACCTAAAGCTTCTCCACGATGGACGTCTAGAGTTCTCCAGCCTCCGGCGCCTAGACTGCAGCTCTGCATAACACGTTTGGCCATATGGGAGAAATGGTCGTGCCTGACTGAGCCCGGTTTCTCTCGAGGTTCTTTGTTCCTCGCTGCTGTCACCACTGGCTTGCTTAGTTTGGGACCTGTAGAGCTGCGCATTGATGGATTACTCTTCAGTGTTTGGGCTGTCAGTAGTGAATATTAAACCACACTAAACTGGACTGACACTGCTTCAATGTGCTAGAACGTCTATGATAAGCTGCTCTACATTGTAAAAGCGCTAGAGAAATAAAGGTGAATTGAATTGAAAGTCATTCTGTGGCTGTTTAGGTCTACTATTAGGCCTGTCACGATATCTATTTTTAGTTGGACGATATATTGCACCAAAATATATTGCGATTAAACAATATTATTGTCATTTTAGGACCATTTAATACCACTCATTATATAATTCCAGAATGACAATATAATATCATCAATGCAAGTACACTCTTTAAGCAAATACATAACATTTTATTCCTAAGATTATTTATTTTAATTATAGTAATTTTAACAATTGAATAATTAGGTGTTGGAATCAAAATGTGTAAAATCCTAAATAAATAATAATCAATGTTTACAAATAAAGGTGCAAGGTTAAAAAATATCCGAGGCTGCAATATCTGTACCAGATCTGTTTTCAGTTATCAGACACCCTGAACATATACTATAGTAATTACTCAAGTTTTTTTAACCATAGACACTGACACCTCCAATGTATGGAAGCCTGTTTCCGCCACTGAATGATAAAAAATATATACATACCAATAAAAAAAATTAATAATGTTAAAATATATATATATTAAAAAAAGTTAAGTCAGAATTGCGAGTTATAAATGAGTTTCCTGTTATGTCGACTGGCCATGAATGGAGTTTTAAAGACGCATGCACATTAGCTCATAATCACAACATATCCTATATCCAATTTACTGTTTATCACGCTTTCAAGAAACAAATATACATGCGAATTGAACTAGACTGTTTGTTTATTAGTATGGATTTGTTCTTTTTTTAATTATGCCGTTTGCACCATTCGGTCTAAATAGCAACTAAAGCATTAAACAGAGCGCCGGATACTATCAGCTGTAGTTTGCGTGATTCCTCCAAAAGTCTATATATATATGTAACAGTGTTATAATCTACATTTTGTTGCAGCTGTTATTTGTTTTATTGCAAGAGTGCCCTCATGTGGTGTACTTGGGTACTCAGTAAAAGTGTCAACCAAATATTGTGTCCTCCTGGCCTTTATTGGGAAAACTGGGCTGTGAATCCATACCACATCACAAGCAGAGGACCTAAAGAATGTTTAACACTTCATTCTTGGTATCGCCATAACAGTAAACTCCTTTAAAACTCGCAATTGCAACTTCATGACTCAGAATTCTGACTTTATAATTTTTTTTATCATTATCATTATATTTTTTTATTGGTATATATACATTTTTTTGACTGTTAAATAATGGGTTACACACACAGCATTGTTGGTTAACAAAAACATAATCCTGTCGCACTACTGCACTAGATTTTGGATTTACTGGTTAAAAAACACAAAACAAGTCTGAGCCAATAGCCTAGTGGTTAGTGCATTGACACATATCACTGAGGTGCTCGCGGTGACCTGAGTTCGATTCCCGGCTTGATGTCCTTTGCCGATCCTTCCCCGATGTCTGCTCCCCACACTTTCCTGTCTGTCAATCTCCACTATCCTACCAATAAAGGTGAAAACCCCTAAAAAAAACCTTAAATGAGACTTAAAAATATTTTATGGCATATAACAAAGTCGATTTTTAATCTCTCAATTAATTTTTCCAATAACTGATTATATAATTGATATTATCACAACACCGCTGATATTAATTTAAAACCTTTAAAGATTGTCTTCGATTCTGTGTATATTTGTTTTCAGATGTCCCTATAGAACCCATCATTGTATATTATATGAAACTCTTGGTTTGCTTCAGCCTAAGTTCCGCAGACAGTCTCATTGGTATTTGTTTCTTTTTAAATGTGTTTATTTTAGTTCCCCCTCTTATTTAAAGCAGTTTTTTGTTCCGTTTACCTCATCATATTCGCTTCGTCACATGCATCAGAATTGTTTTTTTTGTTCCTAGAGCTGTAACAGAAAGCGGCCGTATGTCCTTTTAATACAGCGCTCCTTCTGACTGGAACAATCTCCCTTCCTTTCTGATCAGTTACATCATTTCAATTTATTTTCTTTTTTGGAAACAACTTGTGAATGGTATCAATATTGGCTCCAATTTGAATGTTTATTATTCATTTTTATATGGAATTGTTTGTACTTATATATTATATGTTTTTGTTTATTTAGGCTTCAGACTGTGGGAAGTGTTTCAGGTGAAGTGTGCTGCTTGTTTGTTGTATGTATGTTTGTTATGACGTGTTGTACTCTGTTTGATTTATGAACTGTTTAGGGACCACCATTCATTCATTTTCTTTTTGTCTTAGCCCTTTATTAATCCGGGGTCTCCACAGCGGAATGAACCGCCAACTTATCCAGCATTTGTTTTACGCAGCGGATGCCCTTCCAGCTGCAACCCATCACTGGGAAACATCCATACACACTCATACACTACGTCCAGTTTAGTTCATCAGTTCCCCTACAGCGCATGTGTTTGGACTGTGGGGGAAACCAGAGCACCTGGAGGAAACCAACACGGGGCGAACATGCAGACCCAGCTGAGGCTCGAACCAGTGACCTTCTTGCAGTAAAGTGACAGCACTACCTACTGTGCCACCGTGGCGCCTTCTATCCCATTCAATAATTTCAATTCATCAATGTTTTTAAATAAATTGCTCTCACGCTTCATTTTTCCTGATTTTTCATGGTACCTGTATTAATCCTGGTACTTTTACCATAAACCGACCTATCAACCATTGGGTAGAGATGTTAGAAATTCTGAGATGTGTTTAAAAAAAGGCAGCGGCTATTTGCACTAAGAGCAAATAACATGTGCTCTTTACACTAAATGCAAACAGCAAGAGATGCAATTGACACTGAGTTCAAATAGCATCAGATGCTATTTACACAATAGAGCAACAAAAGGTATGGTAGATGCTATTTGCACTCAGTGCTCAGAATATATATGCCATTTACACTGTGTGTTTATAGAAGGTAGACACTATTGCAGTGTTACTAAAAGTATGATGCTATTTACACTAAAAAAATTAAGCATACAGTTTATTTAGCAAGTCTTAGTGTAAACTATTTTAATGATTGGTTGTCAATTACAGTTAAAAGAGGGTATTTACACTAATAAACAGTAAATGCTGTTTACAGTACATTTAAGTGTTAATAGATGGTAGATGCTATTTACATAAGTATTAGCAGTATATGCCTTTTAAACAAAATGTTAGCAGAAGTTAAATGTTTAATATTTATACTGTATTAATAAAAGGGATATATTTGCACTAAGAGCTGAAAGAAGGAACACCTAAATGTTGCACTACATCTATGAACAAACAAAATATACTAATCAGTGAAAAAAGTGCAGGATCAATTACTGTAGGATAATTTTCAATCCTTGAAGACATCTATAGATATAACAATGTTAGGATTATATGATTTGTTCTAAAATGTATAGAAGCATTATAAATTATAAAAACAAACATGACACATTTTAAAATAAACACAATTTATTTATTTTTTTGTCATTCTTGTCATGAAAAGCCTCATCGTCTGCTGCAAGGCCTCTCCATTCTGGAAAACAATCAAAAACAATAATAAACATTTGAATGGCTCACTTGTAGCTGTCTCTACAAATTAGGCTCAAACAACATTAACATGAAAAACTCACTTATGCACTTTGCAATCCTCCAGTAAGTTTGTGTTTAATGTATTTTAACACATCTATGACTTTTTGCTTGGTGAATTCATTTATTTTGTTCTGCTACAAGCGCTCTGCATTCTGGGAAAAACAATGGATTAATTTGTTAAGTAGTTGTCTCTACATATTATGTTGCATTAAAACCCCCAACAACTTTGTAACATGTTCCTGCTCCTGTTTACAATGCTCTTTGATGACAAGATGAAGGCTTGCCTACTGTGATGAGCTGAAAAATGTTTGTACACTAGTACTACAAAAGATTGTACAACAGCAAAAGTGGAACGTTACTTTAACAAGAAAATGTTCAAAATATAATATCAAGTTTTATAATATAATTCAATTCAATTTAAATTCACCCTTATTTGTATAGCGCTTTTACAATGTAGATTGTGCCAAAGCAGCTTCACATTGAAGGTTATAGTAAACTGAAACAGTGTCAGTCCAGTTTTTAGTGTTGAGTTCAGTTCAGTTCAGTGTGGTTTAATAATCACTGCTGAGAGTCCAAACACTGAAGATTAATCCATCGATGCGCAGCTCTACATATATAAAGTATATAATAAAGTTTTCATCAATTTATAAGTGCATCTCAATGAATGACAATGTCATCAAAAAAGGTTGTAATTTCAGTTGTTCAATTAAAGAAGTAAAACTCATAAATACATTCATTACACATAGACTGATGTATTTGGTTACTTCTTTATATTTTGATGATTGTGGCTTACAGCTAATGAAATCTTAGAAAACTAATATTACTTAAGATCATTAAAAGAAAAGGATTTAACATAGAAATCTTGCAATTTGAACATGTACGGCACTCAATACTTGTTCAGGACCATTTAGAATGAATTACTCCAGCATAATGACGGTTGGTGGCACTGCTGATGAAGCCCTGGTTTCGCTAATAGTGGCCTTCAGCTCTTCTGTGTTGTTGAATTTGGTGTCTCATATGTTTCTTTTCACGATGCGCAACAGTTTCTGTCATAAGAGTTTTTGGTCGGGGGAGATTGCTGGCCAATCACATACAGGGATACCATGGGCCTTAAAACACATACTTTTTGCAGTGTGGACAGGTGCCAAGTCCTGCTGGAAAATCAAATTAGCATCTTCATAGAGTTTGAATTTTCCAGCAGGACTTGGACATCTGTCCACACTGCGAAAAGTACTAATACCTGGTTTAAGGACCGTGTTATGCCTGTATTTGATTGGCCAGCAAACTCACCTGACCTAAGACTCATATAATCTGAACAGAAAGATGTGAGACACCAGACCCAACAACACAGAAGAGCTGAATGTTTTTATCAGAGCAACCTGGGATTCATAAGACCTCAGCAGTGCCATAAACCGACTTCATGTCATGTCACATTACTGAAGTAAATCATAAAAACAAGAACTGATTGCTGTACTTGTTCACACATTTCAGTAGTTCAACATTTGTGTTACAAATCCTTTTTTATTGGACTTAAGTAATATTCAAATTTTCTGAGAGACTGATTTGAGTTTTCATTAGCTGTAAGCCACAAAGATCAAAATTAAAGAAATAAACACTTGAAATAAATCAGTCTGTGTGCAATGAATCTTTATAATAAATGAGTTTCACTTTTTTATTGAATTACTGAAAGTAATCATCTTTTCCATGTCATTCAAATATATTGAGATGCACCTGTATATTATCTGTGATCACATTTTCTAAAGAGATGTCTAGACATGCAGTGTAGAGTACCATTACAACTAGACTAAGACAAGAAACGTCTACTGAACACCTGAAGTATAGAGACAAGTGACATTTTATGTTTATGAGAAAACAATTTTAAAAACGCAGTTTACCTAGTTAATTAGTTAATTTACTCACTGTCAGACCATCTGAGGTGTAGGTGATTAATTTGGCTTTGACTTTCCAAAAGATATTGACCATCAATTTGTATCATATAAATCCCCAAGAACCATGGCTAAAAATATGTTTTACTGTACCACTGGAGTACAAGGTAGCCAAAACAAAAGTACAGCTTGTGGCCTGAGGATGAGTAAATAACAGCACATTTGCATTGTTGGATGAACTGTCCATTTCATCTGAGATGAGCCAAAACAGCTACACACCTTGAATTTAATTTTAAAGTAAAATATTCATTCATTCATTCTCTTTTCGGCTTAGTCCCTTTATTAATCAGAGGTCGCCACAGCGGAATGAACCGCCAACTTATCCAAGCACATGTTTTACGCGGCGGATGCCCTTTCAGCCACAGCCCAACACTGGGAAACACCCATACACACTCACATTTACTACGGCCAATTTAGCTTACCCAATTCAACTATAGCCTATGTATTTGGACTGTGGGGGAAACCTGCGCACCTAGAGGAAACCCACGCCAACACAGGGAGAACATGCAAACTCCACACAGAAATGCCAACTGACCCAGCCGAGACTCAAACCAGTGCCACTGTGTTGCCCTAAAATAAAACAATAACAACAACAAAAAAAGTTTAATTCTGCATGGTATCATCAATTATTTGGCAACTAACCATTAGCAGAAAAACACCATAACTTGACCCAGCAGTTTGTAGCATGACATAAATTGAACTCGATGTCCAGCCCTCCTGGATTTCTATTTAAAAACAAGCTCATGTCGTTGTGAAATTGCTGTTAGAAAGAAAAAGAGTCCCTGTACAGCACTGCAGTAAAAGGACAATAATTAAGAATCACTCTCACGCACACACACAACTCAAAAAATATACAAACTGTACATTTATTTTGCATAAATGATTTTAAAAAAAAAAGAAAACTTATGTACTGCATACATGTCATGTTCACATTGGACAACAAATAAAGCAAGAAAGGAGCTGCAAACGGTCTTAAGCCTGATTGAAAACCCAGATGCCGAACCAATATACACTACAAAATCTTAAACACAGTATAGCATATAAAACATACCACCAATGGAACAGGAATCCACGTTGCTTTGCTGTTCTTTTGGGTGAATTAGGTAGAAAGACTTTGTGCTCTGGAATGTTGAAAGCAACTTAGAACCGGTGACTGAACCTGCACACTGGTAGTAAAGCCCACTGGAAATCCTGAAATTGCACCTGTGAAATAAAAGTTATTTAAAAAAAGATTTGTATATCCAAAGTGATTATAGATGGAAAAGAGAAAAAACAATAAAAACATATATGCCTTATCATATACCCATGTTTTATAGTCTCTTTTCCTCCAAAGTTGCACAAGGAAACACTGAAAGACAAACACTTTAGTCTCTGATTTTGAGGCCAGGATGTGCAGATAAGCATGAATAACCTAAACAAAAAGAAACAAGGTCAATAGTTATTACAGTACAATCAGTACACACTTTTATTCAGTATTAGATTATAAAATTGTTAACTTAATATTGAATAAAAAGTAGTACAGATATTAAATTAAAATCACCCAGTAGGTGGCGGTATGACATTATCTTAAGATATTAATGGATCAGTAAATAATTAATGATGCATTTATAGATGACTTTCTTACCAGGTAACATAAAAAGATTTTAATATACATTTGTTTTACTCATACAGGAACATTTACAAATAATAGGCAATATAAATGTATATGCATAGCAGCATCAAAGTATTCATTCAAATATAGAATTCATAATTGAGGAAATAAACTGAATTAATAAGTGAAAAGGTTGAAAATATATACTTTAATTGTAAACAATAGTTTACTCATATTACAAATAACTTAAACAATAATTTTCAAACTCAGAAATCAGTTCGATATTAAAAAAATACATTTTTGGACACGTCCAATAATTTAATAGACCTAAAATCACAATATGCAATGTTAATATTTTCAGTTGTAAATTTTCCCAAGTATTCCATTCATTCAAAGGTAAACTGGAACTAACAATACACTGATACTTAACAGTATATTCTTCATTTCCTGAAAAACAATTAAACATCAACACCAGTTACTACCATTGGTAGTGAAAGAAATATCATTTTAGTTTAGTTTTTTCCTTAAATATCCAAAATGTAAAAAGATGCAAGTTATACCTGACACTTATATGATCACTTTAAACTTGGTTTTATGAAATCTCATACTGTTCCTGTTTTAAATGTGTACAAATACTGAAATTTAGAGACACTCACTAAATATGTGAATCTCAAAACTTCAACCTCAAGCCAAATTTATGCAAATTGATTGAAGTGTGTGTAAAAAATAAATAAATAAAAATAAAAATTATAAAACAGCATGTGCTGGTAAGGCATGTTTATATGCTGTTCTCAAAACGAGCAAACCTGCATCTACATCACCAGCATATGCTGTTTTTCACCATGAAAGCAAAGCAAAAAGTAATAAGGATACAGCACACAATCGATCTTAGAATTATAATAACTTAATATAAATTTAAATTTGCTCAAAAATCAGATGGTCACATGCCCAAAAGTTAGAATAGAAAGCACGGCAGCAGTGGAGATTAGAAAAATGCACTTGAGAAATCAATTTTACATTACATACAATAGTGTGTGTTCGTAAGTAATACAGGTAGAACACATTGTGTTACATAAATAGCTTTTTTGATGGTATATCGCAGCGATATGCCAATTCAGTAATGCAAATCATGATTCTTATCATCCCTATTATTAGCTTAATGTTACAAAACAAGACACACCATTCTACATGATGTGGAAATAACCAACTAAACACATAATATCACTTGTAACATCCATGTATGTTAAAAAACATATAACTTTAAAAAATGCAATAAAGTTAAAAACTGAACTTACCAAGAAATTAGCATGTTAAAGCGTTTCTCCGCTCCGATTCGCTTCACCGCATCCAACGTCTGATCGATCCCATGATTCTGCTCGCGCAAAATTCAAATATCCGCGCCTTAATTTGACCAGCATTTGACCCCGAGATGCACGTCGCGACAGTTTTGACCTTGGTTAAACCTAACATGGGCGAAGTTAGTGCAAATAGCCTTCGCCAACAACGCGGGCTATTTACACTTAGTGCAAATAGCCACTCCGTTAAAAAAATGCATTGAGTGTGTTAACCAGCGACATTAGGAGTTAAGAAATGCAATCCAGGGTTAAGTGACATGTTCATGGTTTATCAGGTGTCTAAGGACAGGTGTCTGATGTTACTGTATATGATAAATAAAGTGTTTGACACGAAATCCCTGGGATCAGGTCTCTATAACAGTATTAATCTGACAGGTATCTTAGGTTACCTTGTTTAATATAAAATACACTAACGTCACATAAAACACCTGCGATCAGGACAGCTATTTCAAAGTACTGCATATAAAAGGTATTGGACACGAAACCCCTGCGATCGCGTACAGGCAAGGGCGTAAATCTCATTTAACACTATCATTATTATTGCAGCATGGAGACTGCTTCATTATGGGTATCGTCAAAGTTTCTCTCAGGGTAAATGACAGCAGATTGTTCTTCAGATTATTTATGTTGTGTACGGTCAACAGACTGACTCCTGAAGCAGAAGACATGCAGGAAGAGATGTTTTCTAAACTCATAATAACTCACTTGTTTACATTACACCTGTTAAATGGACAGATCACACTGTAAATATGTGAGCCTGTGATGATCATCTGCTGAACCGCCACAACTCTAAACACATTAAAGAGACTACTCATCTAAATAAACACTGTCTTTATCCCTTCACCCCCTTACCTGACACTGTACATCTGACTGACCCTGATCTGCTCTGCTGGCCCTCAATATTCTCCTTCTCCTCTGCCTGTGATTGACATTAGTATTTTATTATTAGTATTTTTATCATTGTGACATTAGTATGTTGCACTTTGCAAGAAGCTAACGCTAACGTTAACTAGATAGGTAATATTCATTCATTCAATCATTTTCTTTTCGGCTTAGTCCCTTTATTAATCCGGGGTCGCCACAGCGGAATGATCCGCCAACTTATCCAGCATTTGTTTAACGCAGCGGATGCCCTTCCAGCCGCAACCCATCTCTGGGAAACATCCATACATTCTCATTCACACTACGGACAATTTAGCTTAGCCAATTCACCTGTACCACATGTGTTTGGACTTTGGGGGAAACCGGAGCACCCGGAGGAAACCCACGCAACCACGGGGAGAACATGCAAACTCCACACAGAAACACCAACTGACCCAGCCGAGGCTCGAACCAGAGACCTTCTTGCTGTGAGGTGAACGTGCTACTCATTACGCCACCGTGGCGAGCCTAGATAGGTAATATTTCAATCGCTAATATAGCAGACATATGAAAAATACATAGGTACACTCTAAAAAAAAAAAAGTGCTAAATAGCACCAAAACTGGTTCTTTGGTCGTAACCATAGACTGTAAAAAATATGGACGTAGTGTCCGTGACGTCACCCATAGGTTTCTGAAGAGCTCAAATGAAGCTTACAGTGGGCGTGGTCAGCCGTCGCCATCTTGAAAGTGCGTCATTTCCGGATAATCGAAAATGGGCATAGGCGGGACAAAGGCGGAGTTGAGACGACTGTTTGCTGAAACCATAGAGACCATCCCACCACCCGCGACATTTGAGTCATTTAAACTTCTCAGCGTGCTATCCAGGTAAATTAACCCGAAACTGCACAACAAAACTTGAAATTATAACTGTTGTTGATATTATCATGGCTCTCTATGGCAAGCCGTTTTGAATTTTACTCATTCTCAGGATATGCATTCTTGATATCAACAATTAAATTCTTATTGTCAACATGCAGCATTCATATTTCTTTTGTTTAAAATAATTGTTGACATCAAATTTTAATATAATTTTAAAATGGAGCCCCGTCTTCGACGGTCTGTTAGTACAATTAATTGCACAACAAGCCATATTATTACATAAATGTAAGAAATAAACCCAACAAATTGAACAAACTGTATAAAACCATAAAAACTAAAGCACAAACACTGCAGAAGCCAAGTTCATTGAACCGTATGGACGGAATTAGCAGAGGTGACGCGACCACGCGGGCTTAGCTGCAGCTGACAAACTGTCAATCACGGCTGTCACTCAAGTGACCACTCCCTTAATTATGCAAAAGTAAAAATGATTAATATAAAGGAAACGGAGGAGTTATAAAAAAATTCACCCCCCTCAGAGTTGTCATGAAGGGTAATATTTGCTATATGCACTAAAACCATCAATTGTACCAGGCTGTAAACATGTTTTCATCACCTGTGAAAATGGCCTATTTGCCATTGGAGTCAGAAACCCCCTGGGATTTCCTGGAGCCAGCCCCCGAAGGCGAGTCGATGTATTGCAGTTTTAGTTACTTCCGTATTGGCTTCCCGAGGGAGAGCGGGAGGTTGCCGCTTGGTCGTAACGAGGGGGGAACCTTTTTTGGTGCTATACAGCACCTTAAAAAAAAAAAATAGGTGCTATATAGTACTTTTGTCAAATGGTGCTATATAGCACCTATATTTTAAGGTGCTCATAATGTTACTTTACCCTTTCGGCAAATAAAACCAGCATAAGAGTTATGAGAATTAGCTATAAGAACAAGTGCTTACCAGTAGTAGTGGTGCTATATAGCACTTTAAACCCCCCAAAGAACCACTGAAAAACCTTTATGGTGCTTTAAAGGTTCTTTACACAGTAAAAGTGCTAAAACTGATTCTGATAAAACTGATTCTGATTCTGAAATAGCACCTCAAATATCGCAAAGAACTTCTGAAGAACCACTGAAGAACCTTTTTTTTTTTTTTTTAGAGTGTAGGCCTAATCAGCATTTTTACCGCAAATAATTCATGAAGGAGTCTTTATAAACAACATTAAAGAGAATCGCTTTATTTACAGTGAATAAAGTACCCTTCTTACTGGCGATCATCTAGAACCGAGCCGCAGCCACACATCTGAAAATAGGCTGTGGACCAAACCCCTGTGAGGAAGGTGAGAGGGAACTCAACAGTTTCTAAATGCGTTTTTTTTTTTCTTTTTCTACAAATACAATTATTTTAGGTATAGATACATATATTTCTCACAATACAGAGTGCAATTATTATTTTTTATTTTTTTTTTTGGGAGGGGGGACAACCCTCGGATGGGAGGGGACATGCCAAACAAACGACTGTTTTCACAACCTGCGCATGATCCCTGACCTATGCAAATTTACAGATAGGCCACGCCCACCCGATGACGCAAAGGTGTCCACACTCAGTCCTGGAGGGCCGGTGTCCTGCATAGTTTAGTTCCAACCCCAATCAGACACACCTGGGCTAGCTAATCAAGCTCTTACTAGGCTTTCTAGAAACATCCCTGCAGGTGTGTTGAGGCAAGTTGGAGCTTAAATCTGCAGGACACCGGCCCTCCAGGACCGGGTTTGGACACCCCTGGAAAAAAGTGCCTGCCCTCTGTAAACGCTGCAAGATCACGTGACGGAGGCGGGGCTTCCCGGGGTTGCTGGGCAACGCGTCTCCACTCTCCAACAGCTGAGGAGCGCGAGAACGAAAGAGAAGACGCTTCACAAAATAAACATTGTTAACTCATTAGTGTAATCATTAAAGATTAATTAACTACTCCTAATGTGTGAGAAACACGATATTAGACGGAGAATTCAGCAGAAGAGCGGTAAGTGTGATTCAATTCATTCATGACATCAACACTCGATAGTAACGCTACAGTTAGAACATCTCCTGACGTATCACACTTAAACTAGTGTAACTGGGTTACTGCTGTAATATGAGCTGGAGTGTTTTGTTCAGCAGTGTTTGGAGAAGTGTAATGGAGAGTTATGAGGAGTTCTCCAGCAGGACTCTACAGTCTCTGCTGTCCGCCTGCAGTTCCTCTCCTCCGCCGCAGAGGGCGCGGGTGTCCTCCTCACAGCTGCGCTTCAGCGGCAGGACACTGCTGGAGCCCGTGGTGAGACACAAATAACAGGAATAATCTAAAACAGCAAATAGCAAACACACACTGTACAAAATGCTGGCGTCCACGCAGCTCCTTCATGCTGCCCCAACAGGAATCGATTCATTTAACTTAATAGTTTTTACACAGGCGCCACGGTGGCGTAGTGAGTAGCACGTTTGCCTCACAGCAAGAAGGTCGCTGGTTCGATCCCCGGCTGGGCCAGTTGGCATTTCTGTGTGGAGTTTGCATGTTCTCCCCGTGGTTGCGTGGGTTTCCTCCGGGTGCTCCGGTTTCCCCCACAGTCCAAACACATGCGGTACAGGTGAATTGGGTAAGCTAAATTGTCCATAGTGTATGTGTGTGAATGAGAATGTATGGATGTGTTTCCCAGAGATGGGTTGTGGCTGGAAGGGCATCCGCTGCGTAAAACAAATGCTGGATAAGTTGGCGGTTCAATCCGCTGTGGCGACCCCGGATTAATAAAGGGACTAAGCCGAAAAGAAAATGAATGAATGAATGAATGAGTTTTTACACATTTAAGTGGATTGAACAAAAAAAGTTAAGTTGTCCCCAAAAATAAAACGTAAGAATTGTGTTGTTTCAACTCAATTTAAATAAGTAGTTTGAAAAAGCAGCAAACGAGTGAAGTGGAGTGAAGTTAAAGTAAAAAAAATCTATAAAATATCTAAGGCCAGGGGCGCCGCTAGCAATTTTGGGCCCCATGAAAAAATATGAGGCCCCCTACTACCAAGCTAGCTATCCAAACTCTGTCTGCAATGTAGTTATACCGACCAGGGGCGTGCAGAGACCTTTTAAGGGGCAGGGGCTCAAATGGGAAAAAAAGGGCACTTTTTATTAAATAACAATAAGAATTGTACTTTGATAAAATATATTAAAGGATATTTCACCCTAAATTCACCATATACTCACCATTAAAAATACAGTTCATTCAAAACTAAACACTCTGTCATCATTTAATCATCTTGTACTTGTTCCAAACCTATTTGACTTTGTTCTTCTGTTGAACACACAGAATAATATTTTGAAGAAAGCAGCAAACCGGTAACTATTGACTGTCATTGCATTTGTTTTTCCTGCTCTGGAAGTCAATGATTTCAGGTTTACAGCTTTCTTTAAAAATATCTGCTTTAATCTTTAATTCTTTAGTGTTCAACAAAATAAATAAACAAAAATTTAGAACCACTCGAGGGTAAGTAAATGTTCAGTTTTGGGTGAACTATCCCACTTTAATATATTATTTTTGTTTGAGTTTTTTTTTTCTGTTGAACAAAAATAATAAAATATTGTGAATAATGTAGGACACACTAATAGCCCCTGACTTCCACAGCTAGCCTATATGTACATGTTTTTATAGCTTCGATTAACATGATATATTCTGAATAAATGACTGCAAAAACGAGAGGGGAATATTTTCACTATCCAGCTGTCATTTCTCATAATAGCCTGTATGCCTGTGATATTGCCCAGGCTAAACTTTAGCTAACTTATTACATGGAGGGTGTTAGTAAGACAAAATTGCCTATTTGCTTTTAAACGTTTGGATAAAAAGCTGATGTTGAATTTGAGCCTCAGGTAGTCTTTTGTTAACCGTTACTCACCTTCATACACTATAGATGAATGACGGATGAATTTACATCGGCGGTTCTGTCGATCATAGCGCGCTGCCGTTACAGAGGTCAGCTAATAACACCTGTTTTACGCAGTGCGGACGCAGGCGTTGAGAGACGTTACTGACTTTTGAGGGCAGAGCAACAATGTAAATAGCGTCCTCATTAGGGCGTTCGCCCCACAAGTGGTTTTACTTTTCAAATCGTCGGTTCGAGGCTCGCTTGGAGCGGGTAGATTAAAACCAAGATACACTTTGAAATTTAGTTGTTTTTTTGTCTGACAGGGAAAGTTGTCCTTAAATAGAACACGCATTAACTTATACACATATATTATGTTATTATTTATATTTAAAATATAATTATTATCGCCAGGAAAAAGGGCACTTTCTCTCCAGGAGAAAAAAGGGCAGGGGCTCAAGCACCCAAAGAATCATCCTAACTTTCCCCCCCTTAGCGGCGCCCCTGTCTAAGGGTACATAACGATTATATGTAAATAAAAATATTTACGAATGAAAACAATTCGAATCAAACAAAAAACAAAAAATAAGTAAATCAGTTATTTACTAAATAAATAAATAAATAAACATACTAAATAAATCACAAAGAACTCTAATCAAAATAGACGAAAATAGACAACTTATCTAACAGTACACAACTATTAATGAGAATGAAAAAAAAAACATTTCACAGAGATTAAATATTTCTTATTCAATTGTATTTATATATTTTTCCCACAAAATAAATTATGTCTTTTATAAACATGAATCAAAGATTACATAATTAATTAAACAGTACATAACTATTAAATGTAAATAAAAAAATAAAAACTTAACAAAACAAAAATATAAAAAATAAGTCAATACTTTAATCATTCGTTCAGTTTCCTTCGTCTTAGTCCCTTATATATCAGGGGTCTCGAACAGCGGAATGAACCGCCAACTATTCCAGCATTAGTTTTACACAGCGGATGCTGTAAGCCATCACTGGGAAACACCCATACACACTCATTCACATACACTAGGGCCAGTTTAGTTCATCAGTTGCCCTATAGCGCATGTGTTTGGACTGAAACCGGAGCACCTGGAGGAAA
>CAIGQQ010036243.1:0-23157 GCA_903798035.1 Danio albolineatus
TAATAATAATAATAATAATAATAATAATAATAATAATAATAATAATAATAATAGGGCAGCACGGTGGCACAGTGGATAGCGCTCTCGCCTCACAGCAAGAAGGCCGCTGGTTTGGGCCTCTGCTGGGTCAGTTGGTGTTTCTGTGTGGAGTCTCCCCATGTTGGTGTGGGTTTCCCCCACAGTCCAAAGACATTTGGTATAGGTGAATTAGGTAAGCTAAATTGTTTGTAGTGTATGTATGTGTGTGAATGGAAGAATGTGTGTTTCTCAGTGATGGGTTGCAGCTGGAAGAACATCCGCTGTGTAAAACATGCTGGAATAGTTGGCGGTTCATTCCGCAGTGGCGATCCCTGATTAATAAAGGGACTAAGCTGAAAAGAAAATGAATGAATGATAATAATAAAGCAATTTAAAAGAGCTACTTTTAATTTGAATAAGATATTATTAATCATTTATTATTAGAAAACATTTTAATGAAAAAATAAAAAAAAATACAACATTTATAAAACTTCAAAATAACTTAAATAATAATAATTCATAAAATGTCAAAATAATAAAAAAATACATTTAAATAATTGCAATTGTACCCAATATAAAAATAAAAGCTAATTAAAAACATTGATGGCAGCTAAAACACAGCATCTCAGCGATATTAAAACACCACTGACTGTGCTATCAGATGTGGAGGTTTTGCTAATCACTGCAATAAAGTTGAATTGCTATATTGCTGTAATTAAACCCAGCAGATCATTAATAATGCGGTTTTGTGTCTGTTTTGAAGGAGGATCCGCTTGGAAATCTCAATCTGGCTTTAGAAGTCGCAGAGAAACACTTGGACATCCCTAAAATGCTGGACCCGGAGGGTAAATATGAAGCACTTCTGTTCTATAGATCACAAAACAGTAAAAATAATCATATTATGATCATATAAAAGGCACTAATGTTTATTAATTGGTTTTAGTTTGTATATATACACACATACACAGTATATATAATGTATGAGTGTGTGTTTATGTAAATTTGTCAAAGCAATAAAGCAATACAGACAGACAGAGGCAGGAAAAAACAACCAGACAATACAAACAAAACATGCACATATACTCATATTATAAGTGTATGTATTAATAATCAATGTGTAATAGTCATTTTCCTCATTAATAGATGTTTATGGTCCACATAGACCTGAAGTTGCTGCAGACTTTTATATCAGTATATTTACAACAGAAATGGAATATTGAGTAGGGGGTGGGGTTTATTTTTAGCTCCGCCTCCCATCTTTCATTTATTCAGTCATCTTCCTTCAGCTTAGTCCCTTTATTAATCAAGGGTCGCCACAGCGGAATGAACCGCCAACTATTTCAGCCTGTTTTACACAGTGGATTCCCTTCCAGCTGCAACCCAGTACTGCGAAACACCCATACACACTCATTCACACACACTCGTACACTACGGCCAATTTAGTTCATCAGTTCCCACATCACACCAACACGGGGAGAACATGCAGACTCCACAGAAACACCAACTGACCCAGCCGAGACCTTCTTGCTGTGCGGCAATTATTATTATTATTTTTTTATTATTATTGTTATTGTTATTATTAGTAGTAGTAGTACTGTTGTTATTATTATCATTATTATTATTATCATTATTATTATTGTTATTATTATTATTATTATTGTTATTATTATACAACAATAGAGAGGTGTTGATTGCAGCACAGATTTAGCAGACACAGCTGTTTGTGCTCGGTGTCGTCTTACTCTCCTGAACCTCACAACCCCAGAGCGTTTAGCAGCCTTCCCACAATGCACTGCGGTTATTATTCACCTCACATGATCGTCTGATCATTTAAAGCATCGCCCCGATAACGTTTCACATGAGGGCTTCTACTTGTACAGGGAAAACTACATTACCCATGATGCTGTGCAAAAATTTAACCAATCAGAGAGCTGCAGTGAGTCCACCAAAATAGCTCCTTTACACTTATATTTTTTTTATGTACACTAGTATTTGAAGCAAAATCCATTCATGTGATGTCGTTGGTATCTATAGAAACATAATATTTCAAATTTATTGGTAGATATACATATATACACACAAATATTTAAGTATTTCTAGAGTGTTTTGGCGCTCTTTGCTCACTGCAGCTCTCTGATTGGTTCAATTCCTGCACAGCATCATGGGTAATGTAGTTTTCCCTGTACAAATTTCACTATTATACTTTATTGAACATACATTTAAAGACGAGATTATTAGCCTTGAAAAATGGCTTAAATCTGTATTTCTAGCCCCCTTAGGAAATTATTATATTATATTATTGTAACGTGGAGTCGGACAGAGAGGGATCCATCTGCAGAATATTAATTAAACACAGTTTAATAACAAACAAACACCAAACGCTGGTGATCAAACTCACATGAGGGACAGGCAAACGTAGTCGAAAGGCAGGCGGCAAACACTTGTAGTAGAGTTGAACGGGCGTGGGTCAGAGGCAGGCAGATAGAGGCAATAGTATATGAATAGCAAAGGGTCTGGGCAGGCGGCAGACAGGCAAGGTTGATATACACTCCAGGTCAGTAACAGGAGAACAATCAGGAAACCGCTCGGTAATGTTGTCTGGGCAAACAAGATTTCACAATGAAGTGCATGTGTGTGCTGCTTATAAGTGTGTGTGCTGATGTGGATCAGGTGTAGTACAATCAGTGTCTGTGCCGGGGCTTCTGGGTAATGTAGTGTCTAGAAGTCCGGTGAGAGAGACCTCTGCTGGCCAGTGAGGGGATTGACTGAGACTGAGCTGGTGACATATTATATTATATTATATTATATTATCATTCATTCATTTTCTTTTCAGCTTAGTCCCTTTATTAATCCGGGGTCGCCACAGCGGAATGAACCGCCAACTTATCCGGCATTTGTTTTACGCAGCGGATGCCCTTCCAGCCACAACCCATCTCTGGGAAACACATCCATACATACACATTCACACACATACACTATGGACAATTTAGCTTACCCAATTAACCTGTACCGCATGTGTTTGGACTGTGGGGGAAACCGGAGCACCCGGAGGAAACCCACGCAACCACGGGGTGAACATGCAAACTCCACACAGAAATGCCAACTGGCCCAGCCGGGGATCGAACCAGCGACCTTCTTGCTGTGAGGCGAACGTGCTAACCACTCGGCCACCGTGGCGCCCTATATTATATTATATTATATTATATTATATTATATAATATTATATTATATTATATTATATTATATTATATTATATTATATTATATTCTTTTCTGCTAAGTCCCTTTATTTTTCCGGGGTCGCCACAGCGGAATGAACTGCCAACTCATCCAGCATTTGTTTTACACAGCGGATGCCCTTCCAGCTGCAACCCATCTCTGGGAAACATCCATACATTCTCATTTACACTCATACACTAGGGCCAGTGTAGTTGCTCAGTTCCCCTATAGCGCATGTGTTTGGACTGTGGGGGAAACCGGAGCACCCAGAGGAAACCCACACCAACACGGGGAGAACATGCAGACTCCACACAGAAACACCAACTGACCCAGCCGAGACTCAAACCAGCAACCTTCTTGCTGTGAGGTGAACGTGCTACCCACTACGCCACCGTGGCACCCCTTGGCCTAATATGTGTTACTTTTATCTATAATGTTATATTTTCTAGGCTATTATTATTAATATTTTATTTGTTTTGTGTTTTTGTTTTTTATTATTTTCCTTAATGCAAGAATATGTAATTTTATTACTTTATTCAGAGAGAAAGAAAATTATGTTCTGCCCCTACATGGGAGCAGTTGATGTCTGATGATTCTATGTATCTGATACTGTGGCTCTCTGACTAATATATTTCAATAAAAAAACACAGTTAAATTTAAAAAGCACATTTGTGAACGTTTATAATGTAAAAATATGAGTGAAATGATGTTCCGTAGTCATTTAGAGTAACATATAGGCTATATTTTAAATAAAATGACATGCTTAACTGACAAGTCTACCTTACAATGTTTTTTGCTATATATATACACACACACACACACACACACACACACACACACGCACACACACACACGCACACACACACACACACATACACTGAATGACATTTTGATGTTGATGTTGATGTTGTTTCTGATTAAAAGACGTAAAAGTCAAACAAAAACACATGGAAGCAGGCTGAGCCTAACCACTCATTTACGCGACATCGGGGAGAAAAATACAAAATAACATTTTAAACAAATATGTACAACTAAGCAAATGAAAAATTTAATACATATTTTTTAATTCATATCATAACAAACTTAAAATAGTAGTTGTCAATAATATAGGTAAATAAAACAAGTAACGAATAAGCTATACTACATCGGTCCTCCCCCGTGATATTGCTTAGAGTTGGTATCAGCCGTCTGCAGCGGGAGGTATAAGTATCCACTGCTCCTCTTTTCCAGCTGTTTGCCAGTGACAGCGGAGGTGGAGGTCAGCACAGTCATTTCATAGGAACCTCAAACCACACAAGAAACAATCTGCGACGAAACCAGTAAGTGTTATTTTCAAACGAAGTGTTAAAATTCGATGTTACAAGCAAGAGTTCAGTAGAATTAGTATATGAGTCTCCCTACGATGTAAACAATCTATACAACTAAATTAAAGCGTTGAGAATGAGTTGGCATTTAACCCTGTAACACGCTAGACAGCAAATTAATAGATTTAAAGTGAGGTATAAAGTAAGAATCTGGATTTGTGATTTAGCTTTAATTAAATTTAAAGGTTTTTTTTGTTTGATTTAATTAAACTTTAGTTAACGTGTAATGTAACCGTTCAAACATAAACTCCATTATAACGCTTAACAGCTAAGTTCGAGACATTTTCTTTTAGAAATGTCACTTTTTAAAGCCTGAAAGGACTAAAAATGGCTGGTTTGGGTATAGCCCAAAGGCTTAATCCTGGGTTAATGACTCCGACAAAATGCCTACAAACATTGCCCTTACTTTTCAATAAATAAACAGTCAGTCAGTGTTGGTTTAGACTGGCAAAAAATGTTCTACCAAAATGTTCTTAACTAAAATAATTATTTTTCAAAATATGCTTTAATACAAATGCATAATGACCTAAAATAACTACAATGGGATACTGAAATCACATTCCCTTTCACTGTGTAATTAATTAATAAAAAAACGAGGTAAACTTGATTGCATTTTGCAATGGGTTTGTGGTAGGGCCTATATTGCAAAATATCTGGCATCAACCAAATCCTTTTAACTCTAAATAAATATAAAAAATAATGATAATAATACAAACTACACAATAAAATAAAATAATAGTAGTATTTGAGGTAAAGTTGGTTGTATATTCGGACATTCGTTTAGTGACAACTTTATTATGCTATTTTGAATATTTGGTGTGAAATGGCATGCAAGTATGACTTCAAAAATGAGGTTAGCACTGTTTAATTGACTGTGAACAAGATTGTACTTTGATACTCGAAGACTGCTTAAATGATTTTACTATTTAGAAGTTGCAAAGAATACATTCCTGAAATTATATTTTTAAAATGATTCTCTGAATGTGTCAATATAAAACCAACTTAACCCCAGTATAGTAGTATTATAAAACTATAATAATAGACAGAATATATTATAAGGACATATCAAAATAAGCTAAAAACTCTCTCCGAACACCCTCAGCGGGTGATGGTCTGGTCTGTTTGTTCTGGATGGTGATGTTAATGCTGTTCCCCTATTCAGTCACCTTTACCATGGTCAATACCTGCCCAAACATCTCTCACTCTTCAGTGGAGTTCAGTGGTGAAGCTTCGATTGGTGGGTGACTGTACGCCGGGGTCCAGCTCAGTTTCCCTCTGGACGGCTGATGTGTGTTCTGGAGGCGTAGTGATGAGGCTCAGGATGATAATAGCTACTACATTTGGATTCAATCTTACTTCACGACCACAAAAAAAGCTGTATTTGATGTATAATCTTGATCAATATGTGGCCTTGAAAAGAAATAAAAATAAAACTCTTTGTTAAATGTAAGTGCGCATTAGCTTGTGGTTTGTGGTTACCGAATTGCTCTCTCTTGACCAGTGTTGGATAAGTTACTTCAAAAAGTAATTACTAAATATGTGTTTTAAATTGTGTTTAAATAACTTTTCTAGTATATCTAAAATGTAACTTGGAGTAACGTATAATTTCTCACGTCTTTATGATTATTAATAAAGTTTTTATTTATGTCACCTATTAAATTACCCAATAAATTTTATTATTAAAATGATTCTCTGAATGTGTGAATATAAAACCAACTTAACCCCAGTATAGTAGTATTATAGTATTCTAAAACTATAATAATAGGTGTGATTTATTATAAGGACATATCAAAATAAGCTTAAAACCCCTCTCTGAACGCCCTCAGCGGGTGATGGTCTGGTCTGTTTGTTCTGGATGGTGATGTTGATGCTGTTCCCCCACTCAGTCACCTTTACCATGGTCAATACCTGCCCAAACATCTCTCACTCTTCAGTGGAGTTCAGTGGTGAAGCTTCGATTGGTGGGTGACTGTACGCCGGGGTCCAGTTCAGTTTCCCTCTGGACGGCTGATGTGTGTTCTGGAGGTGTAGTGATGAGGCTCAGGATGATAATAGCTACTACATTTGGATTCAATCTTACTTCACAACCATTAAAAAAAGCTGTATTTGATGTATAATCTTGATCAAAATGTGGCCTTTAAAAGAAATAAAAATAAAAATCATTGTTGAATGTAAGTGCGCGTTAGCTTGTGGTTTGTGGTTACCGAATTGCTCTCTCTTGACCAGTGTTAGATAAGTTACTTCAAAAAGTAATGACTAATTCTGTGTTTTAAATTGTGTTTAAATTACTTTTCTAGTATATCTAAAATGTAACTTGGAGTAACGTATAATTTCCCACGTCTTTATGATTATTAATAATGTTTTTATTTATGTTATCTATTAAATTACCCAATAAATTGTATTTTTTTATCGTCTACCCCCAACCCTAAACCCAACCGTCACAGTACTGTAAAAATATTCATTATTCTTATACAGTGTCGTAAAACAAATGCTGCTATATTGATGTGCATTTTGCACTTCCGGCCGGCCGCATATCTAGACTTTACCCTGGTAATGTCCGAGGCTCAGACACACTCTCTCAGTTCAACACTGTCTTTTTAGTAAAGCTCACACACAACGCATCACATTACAGTATGATGCGAGAGTATGCTCCACACAGGTGAGCGGGTTTGACAGCCTCCTATAGGACACACTCCTCCTGTCTTAATGCAGCAGACATCTTGTTAGAAACACTCGTGCTTCTTATGTTTATTCACATAACTGCTATTTTCACTTATAGCCCTTCATTTTTTCCTTGATGTATAATATCTCTTAATATCTCTTGTTTAAATACACACTGAGCAGCAGCTACGCTAACTGTTTTATTTGTTCCCTATTTCCACCTGGGGATACTCATCCCCTAGAGATTGTGACCGGTGAAAAGATAATGGGAACCATAAAAGACTTCTAGAGGTATCCATAATCTTGGACCAGGCCGTATCCTGAGCAGATTCTGTAATTGATTCCTGAAAGACCCGAGTGACAGACAGGTCTCTGCATTGATCAGCCTGAACACCCACCGGTGAACTACTCACACCTAAAGCTTCTCCACGATGGACGTCTAGAGTTCTCCAGCCTCCGGCGCCTAGACTGCAGCTCTGCATAACACGTTTGGCCATATGGGAGAAATGGTCGTGCCTGACTGAGCCCGGTTTCTCTCGAGGTTCTTTGTTCCTCGCTGCTGTCACCACTGGCTTGCTTAGTTTGGGACCTGTAGAGCTGCGCATTGATGGATTACTCTTCAGTGTTTGGGCTGTCAGTAGTGAATATTAAACCACACTAAACTGGACTGACACTGCTTCAATGTGCTAGAACGTCTATGATAAGCTGCTCTACATTGTAAAAGCGCTAGAGAAATAAAGGTGAATTGAATTGAAAGTCATTCTGTGGCTGTTTAGGTCTACTATTAGGCCTGTCACGATATCTATTTTTAGTTGGACGATATATTGCACCAAAATATATTGCGATTAAACAATATTATTGTCATTTTAGGACCATTTAATACCACTCATTATATAATTCCAGAATGACAATATAATATCATCAATGCAAGTACACTCTTTAAGCAAATACATAACATTTTATTCCTAAGATTATTTATTTTAATTATAGTAATTTTAACAATTGAATAATTAGGTGTTGGAATCAAAATGTGTAAAATCCTAAATAAATAATAATCAATGTTTACAAATAAAGGTGCAAGGTTAAAAAATATCCGAGGCTGCAATATCTGTACCAGATCTGTTTTCAGTTATCAGACACCCTGAACATATACTATAGTAATTACTCAAGTTTTTTTAACCATAGACACTGACACCTCCAATGTATGGAAGCCTGTTTCCGCCACTGAATGATAAAAAATATATACATACCAATAAAAAAAATTAATAATGTTAAAATATATATATATTAAAAAAAGTTAAGTCAGAATTGCGAGTTATAAATGAGTTTCCTGTTATGTCGACTGGCCATGAATGGAGTTTTAAAGACGCATGCACATTAGCTCATAATCACAACATATCCTATATCCAATTTACTGTTTATCACGCTTTCAAGAAACAAATATACATGCGAATTGAACTAGACTGTTTGTTTATTAGTATGGATTTGTTCTTTTTTTAATTATGCCGTTTGCACCATTCGGTCTAAATAGCAACTAAAGCATTAAACAGAGCGCCGGATACTATCAGCTGTAGTTTGCGTGATTCCTCCAAAAGTCTATATATATATGTAACAGTGTTATAATCTACATTTTGTTGCAGCTGTTATTTGTTTTATTGCAAGAGTGCCCTCATGTGGTGTACTTGGGTACTCAGTAAAAGTGTCAACCAAATATTGTGTCCTCCTGGCCTTTATTGGGAAAACTGGGCTGTGAATCCATACCACATCACAAGCAGAGGACCTAAAGAATGTTTAACACTTCATTCTTGGTATCGCCATAACAGTAAACTCCTTTAAAACTCGCAATTGCAACTTCATGACTCAGAATTCTGACTTTATAATTTTTTTTATCATTATCATTATATTTTTTTATTGGTATATATACATTTTTTTGACTGTTAAATAATGGGTTACACACACAGCATTGTTGGTTAACAAAAACATAATCCTGTCGCACTACTGCACTAGATTTTGGATTTACTGGTTAAAAAACACAAAACAAGTCTGAGCCAATAGCCTAGTGGTTAGTGCATTGACACATATCACTGAGGTGCTCGCGGTGACCTGAGTTCGATTCCCGGCTTGATGTCCTTTGCCGATCCTTCCCCGATGTCTGCTCCCCACACTTTCCTGTCTGTCAATCTCCACTATCCTACCAATAAAGGTGAAAACCCCTAAAAAAAACCTTAAATGAGACTTAAAAATATTTTATGGCATATAACAAAGTCGATTTTTAATCTCTCAATTAATTTTTCCAATAACTGATTATATAATTGATATTATCACAACACCGCTGATATTAATTTAAAACCTTTAAAGATTGTCTTCGATTCTGTGTATATTTGTTTTCAGATGTCCCTATAGAACCCATCATTGTATATTATATGAAACTCTTGGTTTGCTTCAGCCTAAGTTCCGCAGACAGTCTCATTGGTATTTGTTTCTTTTTAAATGTGTTTATTTTAGTTCCCCCTCTTATTTAAAGCAGTTTTTTGTTCCGTTTACCTCATCATATTCGCTTCGTCACATGCATCAGAATTGTTTTTTTGTTCCTAGAGCTGTAACAGAAAGCGGCCGTATGTCCTTTTAATACAGCGCTCCTTCTGACTGGAACAATCTCCCTTCCTTTCTGATCAGTTACATCATTTCAATTTATTTTCTTTTTTGGAAACAACTTGTGAATGGTATCAATATTGGCTCCAATTTGAATGTTTATTATTCATTTTTATATGGAATTGTTTGTACTTATATATTATATGTTTTTGTTTATTTAGGCTTCAGACTGTGGGAAGTGTTTCAGGTGAAGTGTGCTGCTTGTTTGTTGTATGTATGTTTGTTATGACGTGTTGTACTCTGTTTGATTTATGAACTGTTTAGGGACCACCATTCATTCATTTTCTTTTTGTCTTAGCCCTTTATTAATCCGGGGTCTCCACAGCGGAATGAACCGCCAACTTATCCAGCATTTGTTTTACGCAGCGGATGCCCTTCCAGCTGCAACCCATCACTGGGAAACATCCATACACACTCATACACTACGTCCAGTTTAGTTCATCAGTTCCCCTACAGCGCATGTGTTTGGACTGTGGGGGAAACCAGAGCACCTGGAGGAAACCAACACGGGGCGAACATGCAGACCCAGCTGAGGCTCGAACCAGTGACCTTCTTGCAGTAAAGTGACAGCACTACCTACTGTGCCACCGTGGCGCCTTCTATCCCATTCAATAATTTCAATTCATCAATGTTTTTAAATAAATTGCTCTCACGCTTCATTTTTCCTGATTTTTCATGGTACCTGTATTAATCCTGGTACTTTTACCATAAACCGACCTATCAACCATTGGGTAGAGATGTTAGAAATTCTGAGATGTGTTTAAAAAAAGGCAGCGGCTATTTGCACTAAGAGCAAATAACATGTGCTCTTTACACTAAATGCAAACAGCAAGAGATGCAATTGACACTGAGTTCAAATAGCATCAGATGCTATTTACACAATAGAGCAACAAAAGGTATGGTAGATGCTATTTGCACTCAGTGCTCAGAATATATATGCCATTTACACTGTGTGTTTATAGAAGGTAGACACTATTGCAGTGTTACTAAAAGTATGATGCTATTTACACTAAAAAAATTAAGCATACAGTTTATTTAGCAAGTCTTAGTGTAAACTATTTTAATGATTGGTTGTCAATTACAGTTAAAAGAGGGTATTTACACTAATAAACAGTAAATGCTGTTTACAGTACATTTAAGTGTTAATAGATGGTAGATGCTATTTACATAAGTATTAGCAGTATATGCCTTTTAAACAAAATGTTAGCAGAAGTTAAATGTTTAATATTTATACTGTATTAATAAAAGGGATATATTTGCACTAAGAGCTGAAAGAAGGAACACCTAAATGTTGCACTACATCTATGAACAAACAAAATATACTAATCAGTGAAAAAAGTGCAGGATCAATTACTGTAGGATAATTTTCAATCCTTGAAGACATCTATAGATATAACAATGTTAGGATTATATGATTTGTTCTAAAATGTATAGAAGCATTATAAATTATAAAAACAAACATGACACATTTTAAAATAAACACAATTTATTTATTTTTTTGTCATTCTTGTCATGAAAAGCCTCATCGTCTGCTGCAAGGCCTCTCCATTCTGGAAAACAATCAAAAACAATAATAAACATTTGAATGGCTCACTTGTAGCTGTCTCTACAAATTAGGCTCAAACAACATTAACATGAAAAACTCACTTATGCACTTTGCAATCCTCCAGTAAGTTTGTGTTTAATGTATTTTAACACATCTATGACTTTTTGCTTGGTGAATTCATTTATTTTGTTCTGCTACAAGCGCTCTGCATTCTGGGAAAAACAATGGATTAATTTGTTAAGTAGTTGTCTCTACATATTATGTTGCATTAAAACCCCCAACAACTTTGTAACATGTTCCTGCTCCTGTTTACAATGCTCTTTGATGACAAGATGAAGGCTTGCCTACTGTGATGAGCTGAAAAATGTTTGTACACTAGTACTACAAAAGATTGTACAACAGCAAAAGTGGAACGTTACTTTAACAAGAAAATGTTCAAAATATAATATCAAGTTTTATAATATAATTCAATTCAATTTAAATTCACCCTTATTTGTATAGCGCTTTTACAATGTAGATTGTGCCAAAGCAGCTTCACATTGAAGGTTATAGTAAACTGAAACAGTGTCAGTCCAGTTTTTAGTGTTGAGTTCAGTTCAGTTCAGTGTGGTTTAATAATCACTGCTGAGAGTCCAAACACTGAAGATTAATCCATCGATGCGCAGCTCTACATATATAAAGTATATAATAAAGTTTTCATCAATTTATAAGTGCATCTCAATGAATGACAATGTCATCAAAAAAGGTTGTAATTTCAGTTGTTCAATTAAAGAAGTAAAACTCATAAATACATTCATTACACATAGACTGATGTATTTGGTTACTTCTTTATATTTTGATGATTGTGGCTTACAGCTAATGAAATCTTAGAAAACTAATATTACTTAAGATCATTAAAAGAAAAGGATTTAACATAGAAATCTTGCAATTTGAACATGTACGGCACTCAATACTTGTTCAGGACCATTTAGAATGAATTACTCCAGCATAATGACGGTTGGTGGCACTGCTGATGAAGCCCTGGTTTCGCTAATAGTGGCCTTCAGCTCTTCTGTGTTGTTGAATTTGGTGTCTCATATGTTTCTTTTCACGATGCGCAACAGTTTCTGTCATAAGAGTTTTTGGTCGGGGGAGATTGCTGGCCAATCACATACAGGGATACCATGGGCCTTAAAACACATACTTTTTGCAGTGTGGACAGGTGCCAAGTCCTGCTGGAAAATCAAATTAGCATCTTCATAGAGTTTGAATTTTCCAGCAGGACTTGGACATCTGTCCACACTGCGAAAAGTACTAATACCTGGTTTAAGGACCGTGTTATGCCTGTATTTGATTGGCCAGCAAACTCACCTGACCTAAGACTCATATAATCTGAACAGAAAGATGTGAGACACCAGACCCAACAACACAGAAGAGCTGAATGTTTTTATCAGAGCAACCTGGGATTCATAAGACCTCAGCAGTGCCATAAACCGACTTCATGTCATGTCACATTACTGAAGTAAATCATAAAAACAAGAACTGATTGCTGTACTTGTTCACACATTTCAGTAGTTCAACATTTGTGTTACAAATCCTTTTTTATTGGACTTAAGTAATATTCAAATTTTCTGAGAGACTGATTTGAGTTTTCATTAGCTGTAAGCCACAAAGATCAAAATTAAAGAAATAAACACTTGAAATAAATCAGTCTGTGTGCAATGAATCTTTATAATAAATGAGTTTCACTTTTTTATTGAATTACTGAAAGTAATCATCTTTTCCATGTCATTCAAATATATTGAGATGCACCTGTATATTATCTGTGATCACATTTTCTAAAGAGATGTCTAGACATGCAGTGTAGAGTACCATTACAACTAGACTAAGACAAGAAACGTCTACTGAACACCTGAAGTATAGAGACAAGTGACATTTTATGTTTATGAGAAAACAATTTTAAAAACGCAGTTTACCTAGTTAATTAGTTAATTTACTCACTGTCAGACCATCTGAGGTGTAGGTGATTAATTTGGCTTTGACTTTCCAAAAGATATTGACCATCAATTTGTATCATATAAATCCCCAAGAACCATGGCTAAAAATATGTTTTACTGTACCACTGGAGTACAAGGTAGCCAAAACAAAAGTACAGCTTGTGGCCTGAGGATGAGTAAATAACAGCACATTTGCATTGTTGGATGAACTGTCCATTTCATCTGAGATGAGCCAAAACAGCTACACACCTTGAATTTAATTTTAAAGTAAAATATTCATTCATTCATTCTCTTTTCGGCTTAGTCCCTTTATTAATCAGAGGTCGCCACAGCGGAATGAACCGCCAACTTATCCAAGCACATGTTTTACGCGGCGGATGCCCTTTCAGCCACAGCCCAACACTGGGAAACACCCATACACACTCACATTTACTACGGCCAATTTAGCTTACCCAATTCAACTATAGCCTATGTATTTGGACTGTGGGGGAAACCTGCGCACCTAGAGGAAACCCACGCCAACACAGGGAGAACATGCAAACTCCACACAGAAATGCCAACTGACCCAGCCGAGACTCAAACCAGTGCCACTGTGTTGCCCTAAAATAAAACAATAACAACAACAAAAAAAGTTTAATTCTGCATGGTATCATCAATTATTTGGCAACTAACCATTAGCAGAAAAACACCATAACTTGACCCAGCAGTTTGTAGCATGACATAAATTGAACTCGATGTCCAGCCCTCCTGGATTTCTATTTAAAAACAAGCTCATGTCGTTGTGAAATTGCTGTTAGAAAGAAAAAGAGTCCCTGTACAGCACTGCAGTAAAAGGACAATAATTAAGAATCACTCTCACGCACACACACAACTCAAAAAATATACAAACTGTACATTTATTTTGCATAAATGATTTTAAAAAAAAAAGAAAACTTATGTACTGCATACATGTCATGTTCACATTGGACAACAAATAAAGCAAGAAAGGAGCTGCAAACGGTCTTAAGCCTGATTGAAAACCCAGATGCCGAACCAATATACACTACAAAATCTTAAACACAGTATAGCATATAAAACATACCACCAATGGAACAGGAATCCACGTTGCTTTGCTGTTCTTTTGGGTGAATTAGGTAGAAAGACTTTGTGCTCTGGAATGTTGAAAGCAACTTAGAACCGGTGACTGAACCTGCACACTGGTAGTAAAGCCCACTGGAAATCCTGAAATTGCACCTGTGAAATAAAAGTTATTTAAAAAAAGATTTGTATATCCAAAGTGATTATAGATGGAAAAGAGAAAAAACAATAAAAACATATATGCCTTATCATATACCCATGTTTTATAGTCTCTTTTCCTCCAAAGTTGCACAAGGAAACACTGAAAGACAAACACTTTAGTCTCTGATTTTGAGGCCAGGATGTGCAGATAAGCATGAATAACCTAAACAAAAAGAAACAAGGTCAATAGTTATTACAGTACAATCAGTACACACTTTTATTCAGTATTAGATTATAAAATTGTTAACTTAATATTGAATAAAAAGTAGTACAGATATTAAATTAAAATCACCCAGTAGGTGGCGGTATGACATTATCTTAAGATATTAATGGATCAGTAAATAATTAATGATGCATTTATAGATGACTTTCTTACCAGGTAACATAAAAAGATTTTAATATACATTTGTTTTACTCATACAGGAACATTTACAAATAATAGGCAATATAAATGTATATGCATAGCAGCATCAAAGTATTCATTCAAATATAGAATTCATAATTGAGGAAATAAACTGAATTAATAAGTGAAAAGGTTGAAAATATATACTTTAATTGTAAACAATAGTTTACTCATATTACAAATAACTTAAACAATAATTTTCAAACTCAGAAATCAGTTCGATATTAAAAAAATACATTTTTGGACACGTCCAATAATTTAATAGACCTAAAATCACAATATGCAATGTTAATATTTTCAGTTGTAAATTTTCCCAAGTATTCCATTCATTCAAAGGTAAACTGGAACTAACAATACACTGATACTTAACAGTATATTCTTCATTTCCTGAAAAACAATTAAACATCAACACCAGTTACTACCATTGGTAGTGAAAGAAATATCATTTTAGTTTAGTTTTTTCCTTAAATATCCAAAATGTAAAAAGATGCAAGTTATACCTGACACTTATATGATCACTTTAAACTTGGTTTTATGAAATCTCATACTGTTCCTGTTTTAAATGTGTACAAATACTGAAATTTAGAGACACTCACTAAATATGTGAATCTCAAAACTTCAACCTCAAGCCAAATTTATGCAAATTGATTGAAGTGTGTGTAAAAAATAAATAAATAAAAATAAAAATTATAAAACAGCATGTGCTGGTAAGGCATGTTTATATGCTGTTCTCAAAACGAGCAAACCTGCATCTACATCACCAGCATATGCTGTTTTTCACCATGAAAGCAAAGCAAAAAGTAATAAGGATACAGCACACAATCGATCTTAGAATTATAATAACTTAATATAAATTTAAATTTGCTCAAAAATCAGATGGTCACATGCCCAAAAGTTAGAATAGAAAGCACGGCAGCAGTGGAGATTAGAAAAATGCACTTGAGAAATCAATTTTACATTACATACAATAGTGTGTGTTCGTAAGTAATACAGGTAGAACACATTGTGTTACATAAATAGCTTTTTTGATGGTATATCGCAGCGATATGCCAATTCAGTAATGCAAATCATGATTCTTATCATCCCTATTATTAGCTTAATGTTACAAAACAAGACACACCATTCTACATGATGTGGAAATAACCAACTAAACACATAATATCACTTGTAACATCCATGTATGTTAAAAAACATATAACTTTAAAAAATGCAATAAAGTTAAAAACTGAACTTACCAAGAAATTAGCATGTTAAAGCGTTTCTCCGCTCCGATTCGCTTCACCGCATCCAACGTCTGATCGATCCCATGATTCTGCTCGCGCAAAATTCAAATATCCGCGCCTTAATTTGACCAGCATTTGACCCCGAGATGCACGTCGCGACAGTTTTGACCTTGGTTAAACCTAACATGGGCGAAGTTAGTGCAAATAGCCTTCGCCAACAACGCGGGCTATTTACACTTAGTGCAAATAGCCACTCCGTTAAAAAAATGCATTGAGTGTGTTAACCAGCGACATTAGGAGTTAAGAAATGCAATCCAGGGTTAAGTGACATGTTCATGGTTTATCAGGTGTCTAAGGACAGGTGTCTGATGTTACTGTATATGATAAATAAAGTGTTTGACACGAAATCCCTGGGATCAGGTCTCTATAACAGTATTAATCTGACAGGTATCTTAGGTTACCTTGTTTAATATAAAATACACTAACGTCACATAAAACACCTGCGATCAGGACAGCTATTTCAAAGTACTGCATATAAAAGGTATTGGACACGAAACCCCTGCGATCGCGTACAGGCAAGGGCGTAAATCTCATTTAACACTATCATTATTATTGCAGCATGGAGACTGCTTCATTATGGGTATCGTCAAAGTTTCTCTCAGGGTAAATGACAGCAGATTGTTCTTCAGATTATTTATGTTGTGTACGGTCAACAGACTGACTCCTGAAGCAGAAGACATGCAGGAAGAGATGTTTTCTAAACTCATAATAACTCACTTGTTTACATTACACCTGTTAAATGGACAGATCACACTGTAAATATGTGAGCCTGTGATGATCATCTGCTGAACCGCCACAACTCTAAACACATTAAAGAGACTACTCATCTAAATAAACACTGTCTTTATCCCTTCACCCCCTTACCTGACACTGTACATCTGACTGACCCTGATCTGCTCTGCTGGCCCTCAATATTCTCCTTCTCCTCTGCCTGTGATTGACATTAGTATTTTATTATTAGTATTTTTATCATTGTGACATTAGTATGTTGCACTTTGCAAGAAGCTAACGCTAACGTTAACTAGATAGGTAATATTCATTCATTCAATCATTTTCTTTTCGGCTTAGTCCCTTTATTAATCCGGGGTCGCCACAGCGGAATGATCCGCCAACTTATCCAGCATTTGTTTAACGCAGCGGATGCCCTTCCAGCCGCAACCCATCTCTGGGAAACATCCATACATTCTCATTCACACTACGGACAATTTAGCTTAGCCAATTCACCTGTACCACATGTGTTTGGACTTTGGGGGAAACCGGAGCACCCGGAGGAAACCCACGCAACCACGGGGAGAACATGCAAACTCCACACAGAAACACCAACTGACCCAGCCGAGGCTCGAACCAGAGACCTTCTTGCTGTGAGGTGAACGTGCTACTCATTACGCCACCGTGGCGAGCCTAGATAGGTAATATTTCAATCGCTAATATAGCAGACATATGAAAAATACATAGGTACACTCTAAAAAAAAAAAAGTGCTAAATAGCACCAAAACTGGTTCTTTGGTCGTAACCATAGACTGTAAAAAATATGGACGTAGTGTCCGTGACGTCACCCATAGGTTTCTGAAGAGCTCAAATGAAGCTTACAGTGGGCGTGGTCAGCCGTCGCCATCTTGAAAGTGCGTCATTTCCGGATAATCGAAAATGGGCATAGGCGGGACAAAGGCGGAGTTGAGACGACTGTTTGCTGAAACCATAGAGACCATCCCACCACCCGCGACATTTGAGTCATTTAAACTTCTCAGCGTGCTATCCAGGTAAATTAACCCGAAACTGCACAACAAAACTTGAAATTATAACTGTTGTTGATATTATCATGGCTCTCTATGGCAAGCCGTTTTGAATTTTACTCATTCTCAGGATATGCATTCTTGATATCAACAATTAAATTCTTATTGTCAACATGCAGCATTCATATTTCTTTTGTTTAAAATAATTGTTGACATCAAATTTTAATATAATTTTAAAATGGAGCCCCGTCTTCGACGGTCTGTTAGTACAATTAATTGCACAACAAGCCATATTATTACATAAATGTAAGAAATAAACCCAACAAATTGAACAAACTGTATAAAACCATAAAAACTAAAGCACAAACACTGCAGAAGCCAAGTTCATTGAACCGTATGGACGGAATTAGCAGAGGTGACGCGACCACGCGGGCTTAGCTGCAGCTGACAAACTGTCAATCACGGCTGTCACTCAAGTGACCACTCCCTTAATTATGCAAAAGTAAAAATGATTAATATAAAGGAAACGGAGGAGTTATAAAAAAATTCACCCCCCTCAGAGTTGTCATGAAGGGTAATATTTGCTATATGCACTAAAACCATCAATTGTACCAGGCTGTAAACATGTTTTCATCACCTGTGAAA
Source organism: Danio albolineatus (assembly GCA_903798035.1). Classification (NCBI taxonomy): domain Eukaryota; kingdom Metazoa; phylum Chordata; class Actinopteri; order Cypriniformes; family Danionidae; genus Danio; species Danio albolineatus. The sequence continues at coordinate 18,778 of CAIGQQ010036243.1, forward strand.
ATGGCCTATTTGCCATTGGAGTCAGAAACCCCCTGGGATTTCCTGGAGCCAGCCCCCGAAGGCGAGTCGATGTATTGCAGTTTTAGTTACTTCCGTATTGGCTTCCCGAGGGAGAGCGGGAGGTTGCCGCTTGGTCGTAACGAGGGGGGAACCTTTTTTGGTGCTATACAGCACCTTAAAAAAAAAAAATAGGTGCTATATAGTACTTTTGTCAAATGGTGCTATATAGCACCTATATTTTAAGGTGCTCATAATGTTACTTTACCCTTTCGGCAAATAAAACCAGCATAAGAGTTATGAGAATTAGCTATAAGAACAAGTGCTTACCAGTAGTAGTGGTGCTATATAGCACTTTAAACCCCCCAAAGAACCACTGAAAAACCTTTATGGTGCTTTAAAGGTTCTTTACACAGTAAAAGTGCTAAAACTGATTCTGATAAAACTGATTCTGATTCTGAAATAGCACCTCAAATATCGCAAAGAACTTCTGAAGAACCACTGAAGAACCTTTTTTTTTTTTTTTAGAGTGTAGGCCTAATCAGCATTTTTACCGCAAATAATTCATGAAGGAGTCTTTATAAACAACATTAAAGAGAATCGCTTTATTTACAGTGAATAAAGTACCCTTCTTACTGGCGATCATCTAGAACCGAGCCGCAGCCACACATCTGAAAATAGGCTGTGGACCAAACCCCTGTGAGGAAGGTGAGAGGGAACTCAACAGTTTCTAAATGCGTTTTTTTTTTTCTTTTTCTACAAATACAATTATTTTAGGTATAGATACATATATTTCTCACAATACAGAGTGCAATTATTATTTTTTATTTTTTTTTTTGGGAGGGGGGACAACCCTCGGATGGGAGGGGACATGCCAAACAAACGACTGTTTTCACAACCTGCGCATGATCCCTGACCTATGCAAATTTACAGATAGGCCACGCCCACCCGATGACGCAAAGGTGTCCACACTCAGTCCTGGAGGGCCGGTGTCCTGCATAGTTTAGTTCCAACCCCAATCAGACACACCTGGGCTAGCTAATCAAGCTCTTACTAGGCTTTCTAGAAACATCCCTGCAGGTGTGTTGAGGCAAGTTGGAGCTTAAATCTGCAGGACACCGGCCCTCCAGGACCGGGTTTGGACACCCCTGGAAAAAAGTGCCTGCCCTCTGTAAACGCTGCAAGATCACGTGACGGAGGCGGGGCTTCCCGGGGTTGCTGGGCAACGCGTCTCCACTCTCCAACAGCTGAGGAGCGCGAGAACGAAAGAGAAGACGCTTCACAAAATAAACATTGTTAACTCATTAGTGTAATCATTAAAGATTAATTAACTACTCCTAATGTGTGAGAAACACGATATTAGACGGAGAATTCAGCAGAAGAGCGGTAAGTGTGATTCAATTCATTCATGACATCAACACTCGATAGTAACGCTACAGTTAGAACATCTCCTGACGTATCACACTTAAACTAGTGTAACTGGGTTACTGCTGTAATATGAGCTGGAGTGTTTTGTTCAGCAGTGTTTGGAGAAGTGTAATGGAGAGTTATGAGGAGTTCTCCAGCAGGACTCTACAGTCTCTGCTGTCCGCCTGCAGTTCCTCTCCTCCGCCGCAGAGGGCGCGGGTGTCCTCCTCACAGCTGCGCTTCAGCGGCAGGACACTGCTGGAGCCCGTGGTGAGACACAAATAACAGGAATAATCTAAAACAGCAAATAGCAAACACACACTGTACAAAATGCTGGCGTCCACGCAGCTCCTTCATGCTGCCCCAACAGGAATCGATTCATTTAACTTAATAGTTTTTACACAGGCGCCACGGTGGCGTAGTGAGTAGCACGTTTGCCTCACAGCAAGAAGGTCGCTGGTTCGATCCCCGGCTGGGCCAGTTGGCATTTCTGTGTGGAGTTTGCATGTTCTCCCCGTGGTTGCGTGGGTTTCCTCCGGGTGCTCCGGTTTCCCCCACAGTCCAAACACATGCGGTACAGGTGAATTGGGTAAGCTAAATTGTCCATAGTGTATGTGTGTGAATGAGAATGTATGGATGTGTTTCCCAGAGATGGGTTGTGGCTGGAAGGGCATCCGCTGCGTAAAACAAATGCTGGATAAGTTGGCGGTTCAATCCGCTGTGGCGACCCCGGATTAATAAAGGGACTAAGCCGAAAAGAAAATGAATGAATGAATGAATGAGTTTTTACACATTTAAGTGGATTGAACAAAAAAAGTTAAGTTGTCCCCAAAAATAAAACGTAAGAATTGTGTTGTTTCAACTCAATTTAAATAAGTAGTTTGAAAAAGCAGCAAACGAGTGAAGTGGAGTGAAGTTAAAGTAAAAAAAATCTATAAAATATCTAAGGCCAGGGGCGCCGCTAGCAATTTTGGGCCCCATGAAAAAATATGAGGCCCCCTACTACCAAGCTAGCTATCCAAACTCTGTCTGCAATGTAGTTATACCGACCAGGGGCGTGCAGAGACCTTTTAAGGGGCAGGGGCTCAAATGGGAAAAAAAGGGCACTTTTTATTAAATAACAATAAGAATTGTACTTTGATAAAATATATTAAAGGATATTTCACCCTAAATTCACCATATACTCACCATTAAAAATACAGTTCATTCAAAACTAAACACTCTGTCATCATTTAATCATCTTGTACTTGTTCCAAACCTATTTGACTTTGTTCTTCTGTTGAACACACAGAATAATATTTTGAAGAAAGCAGCAAACCGGTAACTATTGACTGTCATTGCATTTGTTTTTCCTGCTCTGGAAGTCAATGATTTCAGGTTTACAGCTTTCTTTAAAAATATCTGCTTTAATCTTTAATTCTTTAGTGTTCAACAAAATAAATAAACAAAAATTTAGAACCACTCGAGGGTAAGTAAATGTTCAGTTTTGGGTGAACTATCCCACTTTAATATATTATTTTTGTTTGAGTTTTTTTTTTCTGTTGAACAAAAATAATAAAATATTGTGAATAATGTAGGACACACTAATAGCCCCTGACTTCCACAGCTAGCCTATATGTACATGTTTTTATAGCTTCGATTAACATGATATATTCTGAATAAATGACTGCAAAAACGAGAGGGGAATATTTTCACTATCCAGCTGTCATTTCTCATAATAGCCTGTATGCCTGTGATATTGCCCAGGCTAAACTTTAGCTAACTTATTACATGGAGGGTGTTAGTAAGACAAAATTGCCTATTTGCTTTTAAACGTTTGGATAAAAAGCTGATGTTGAATTTGAGCCTCAGGTAGTCTTTTGTTAACCGTTACTCACCTTCATACACTATAGATGAATGACGGATGAATTTACATCGGCGGTTCTGTCGATCATAGCGCGCTGCCGTTACAGAGGTCAGCTAATAACACCTGTTTTACGCAGTGCGGACGCAGGCGTTGAGAGACGTTACTGACTTTTGAGGGCAGAGCAACAATGTAAATAGCGTCCTCATTAGGGCGTTCGCCCCACAAGTGGTTTTACTTTTCAAATCGTCGGTTCGAGGCTCGCTTGGAGCGGGTAGATTAAAACCAAGATACACTTTGAAATTTAGTTGTTTTTTTGTCTGACAGGGAAAGTTGTCCTTAAATAGAACACGCATTAACTTATACACATATATTATGTTATTATTTATATTTAAAATATAATTATTATCGCCAGGAAAAAGGGCACTTTCTCTCCAGGAGAAAAAAGGGCAGGGGCTCAAGCACCCAAAGAATCATCCTAACTTTCCCCCCCTTAGCGGCGCCCCTGTCTAAGGGTACATAACGATTATATGTAAATAAAAATATTTACGAATGAAAACAATTCGAATCAAACAAAAAACAAAAAATAAGTAAATCAGTTATTTACTAAATAAATAAATAAATAAACATACTAAATAAATCACAAAGAACTCTAATCAAAATAGACGAAAATAGACAACTTATCTAACAGTACACAACTATTAATGAGAATGAAAAAAAAAACATTTCACAGAGATTAAATATTTCTTATTCAATTGTATTTATATATTTTTCCCACAAAATAAATTATGTCTTTTATAAACATGAATCAAAGATTACATAATTAATTAAACAGTACATAACTATTAAATGTAAATAAAAAAATAAAAACTTAACAAAACAAAAATATAAAAAATAAGTCAATACTTTAATCATTCGTTCAGTTTCCTTCGTCTTAGTCCCTTATATATCAGGGGTCTCGAACAGCGGAATGAACCGCCAACTATTCCAGCATTAGTTTTACACAGCGGATGCTGTAAGCCATCACTGGGAAACACCCATACACACTCATTCACATACACTAGGGCCAGTTTAGTTCATCAGTTGCCCTATAGCGCATGTGTTTGGACTGAAACCGGAGCACCTGGAGGAAA
>CAIGQQ010036274.1:0-11308 GCA_903798035.1 Danio albolineatus
GGTTGGTAGAGGAGATATTGCATCTAAATTGGTGCTTTAAATAAAATAAATAAAGAAACAAATAAATTCCCAAATATACTTTCTGTTAAGAAAACTATTTCTAAAAGAATGTTCAGATTGTGTTGGAGAAACCAATTAAATTATTTAAAAACATTCTAAAATCTAAATCTCTCCTTGATTTTGGTATGCTAGAAACGGGCCCAGGCCTAGTGGGTAGCACGTTCACCTCACAGCAAGAAGGTCGCTGGTTCGAGCCTCGGCTGGGTCAGTTGGCATTTCTGTGTGGAGTTTGCATGTTCTCCCTGTGGTTGCGCGGGTTTCCTCCGGGTGCTCCGGTTTCCCCCACAGTCCAAAGACATGCGGTACAGGTGAATTGGGTAAGCTAAATTGTCCGTAGTGTATGAGTGTGAATGAGAATGTGTGGATGTTTCCCAGAGATGGGTTGTAGCTGGAAGGGCATCTGCTGCGTAAAAAAATGCTGGATAAGTTGGTGGATCATTCCGCTGTGGCGACCCCGGATTAATAAAGGGACTTAGCCGAAAAGAAAATGAATGAATGAATGAATATATGGAAACGGGCCCAAGGAAAAAAAAAAGTGTTTCTCAGATATCTATATTGGGACCAAGTTTATTTTTTGTTTATTTAGGTCCAGAAAAGATACAATTAGGCTCCAACTTTAAAAGTTGCAATGGACTCCTTGTAACAATCTTTTAATTTATTTCAATATAATGACTGCTAAAAACCAGTAAGACTAAAAATATTATTGTTTTAAAAGCTTTGTATGGTTAAAATGCTTGATGGGTTTGGCAGAAGACATAGAGTATCTAAATATGACCTTTAAATAAAATAAATATATACAAAAGCAAATGAACAAATACACATTCGGTTAAGAAAATTATTTATAACATAACATAAAATTGCCACCAGTAGTGTTGTAGAAACCAATAAGATTATTCAACATATTACAATCTAAATCTATAACCTCTTTTGCTTAACGATTACTTATAAAACACCATGTTCTTTCAGCACTGCACATAATAAAGTGCTGGTGGTAAAGGAATCAATTCCAGCCTCTGCTCTTTGTAAGTGTTATGCACCTTACAATAGACGGATAAATAGAAAAAGGAAAAAGAAAAATCTATTGAGAAAAATGTAGCCTATTTCCCAATGTGATTGACAGTCTCACCATTCTCAGCCGAGAACACAATGGTAACGGGGCTGAACGGTCCCTGGCCTTTGGTGTTGTAGGCGCCCACTTTGACGCTAAATGGAGAAAATGGAAGGATGCTCTCATTTCGGTACACATAACGGGACTGTGTCGGCACCGAGGTGACAGCATGCGTCCAGTTGACTTCCCCCAATGGCCGGAAAGCGATGATGTAGCCAAAACCATCTCCGTTTTGCAGGTCTTCAGGCACAGGCTGGGAGGGAAACAAAAAACTGTAGTGATATTAAAACATACAGACCAGATTCAGCCTCAAGTTCACACCCAGTGCCTTTCCAAGTCCCACACAGTTTTCGCAAAGTGATGCAACCTCTGGAGAGCGCAAATGAGCCGCTTTCTAATATACAACCAAATCTGAATTGAATGCCATTATGGGAGTAAAGGGCCCAGATGGAAAACAGGCTTGGCTTTGACTGAGGTAATAAACACCCCATTCAATTCCATTTAATTAGCCAAAACTATTACCTCGCACAGAGGGAGTGATAATATAGACAGATGACTTACCTCCCATGTTATTACTAACTCTGACTTGGAGCCACCCCCACCTCCGACATCGGTGGGGGCCGTGTCAGGAACTGCGTACAAAAAATAAAGCAAAAAAAAAAAAAAGAGCCATGTTTTTAGTACAGCATAGAGATACAGCTCTTGCCTTGCTCATTGTTTCTTTTCTTTTTCTCAAAGCCTCATTATCAGTATCAAATGAAACAAAGCCCTGGTCCCTTAGCAACTGCTTTTAAAAGATTCTGTGGGCAGCGGCTGAGTTAACTGGCTTTGTTTCTAGTAAATTTCACCATTTGCCAGCAATCTTTCAACAATAATGCTTGAAGAATTCATTCTATAATGTACAAAGAGACACTTGAGCATTGAGTGCACTGAAATCGTATCGCTTCATCACGGGACATTTGAAGAACACGGCCACTAAAACATTGGTGGATTCACTTTCAGACAGGACACCCACGAGTCCATCTGATGTGTAAAACTGGATTGCGCTTTCTCAAATTGGCAAGCTCTATTCCGATTGGCTGACTGATGTGATTTATGTTCACAATGTACCTTTGGAAAATTAAATTAACATTTGCTTGCCAATGTGGGCATGGCGATTGTTGGCAAGTCCAATGATAATTTGATCCTCAAATGGTTTTATTATATCAGAACAATTATACTTTTGGATTACCAACAAAATGTGATTTTGCAGTCTTTTTGCTTCTCGTTAACCAGGTCAACAAAGTTACTGACGAAAACGCAAAGATAATAAAGTGATTTTGATTGCATTATTTCATGGAAAATGGTGGCAAATGTATGTCATCATAATAATTAAACAAATGATTTTAATATAACCCAGCAGACACAGGTTATATTTAGGTCGTGACGTCAGATGACCAAAATTCAAAGTTGAGTCAGCATGTAAGGACAACATTATTTTTAAGTCCAATAATGACGTCAAATGCCTTTGAAATTCGGTTGATTTTAGGTTGTGTTGGAAAGTGACCAAAATCCAACATCAAACCAACAACTTAAACCGTCATACTGATGTCAAATACTGACATTTATTTGTCAGGTATGGCAATCAAAATCCAAGTCTGATAGACTGCTGTAACATTGTTAGACGTTGATATTTGGTTGATTTTAGGTTGGACACTGGGTTCTGACATCAACCCAATTTTCATTTCCAAACAAAATGCAATATCCCCATGATGTTGGGGTATAATGCCAATCTGATGTCATGTTGATGTCCTGTGCCTGCTTGAAAGCGTACATTAATTGTATATTTGATTAGGAAAAGTACTGCACAAGATAATAACTTACAATACACTAAGTTAGACCGCATGTTTGTGTTTAGATTCTAGGTATGGACTCATATGTTCCCTTAGTTCATCTTTATGTTTCTTTAGTGCAGTCTTTCATTATTCTATACACTGATGTTTAAATTGTGCTTTTTTCCTATTTTTTTTTAGCTTTTTGAAAGCTGCCTGAGGGCATAGGCAGTACTCACAACAAACAAAGACTGTGGAATCATGGGAGTTGTTGTTTTCCTACATTATGTCCTTGACTTCTAGTTGATCATTTGGTATAAGTGGCTTATATGGAAGGCAAAGCCCTCTAGATCTGCAATGGCAAGCTTTCTTGCAGGGCTCCCAGAATTCATCAAGGTTCTTTAAATTCATCTTCAGTGCCTCCTCCTTCATCGTACCCCTTACATGCTCAATAATATTCATTTCTGGTGACTGGGCTGGCCAATCCTGGTGCACCTTAACCTTCTTTGCTTTCAGGAACTTTGATGTGGAGGCTGAAGTAAAAGGTTCCAATAGGTCTTCTGCAGTATTTGTGATGATTGGGATGCAGTTCAACAGATTATTCATTTGAAAAAAAAAAAAAAAAAAAAACTACTTTCTGCCACTTTTCCTAAACGATCATCTAGAAGTCAAGTTATTTGTTGTTGCTGGGATCCACAACAAGACTTTTGTTACATAGTGTACTGTATGTATGCAACTGAACATGACTGAACATGTAATACACCTGAATTACGTTTTTGCAGAAACATTTTGTATTGTTTAACAAACATACATCCCAACTTTGTATTCATCTCAAAATTTTAATGTGTAAACGCATGGCCAAAATGAATTAACCTTTGTTGAAGATGCTACTTATATAAGTCTCCCTTCATTCCCATGGTTACTGGTTATGTTTCTCATCTGTTTCTAGTTTAGTTTCTCATTCAACAATTATGTTCTTTTTGTTTACATGCAAGCTATGACTTTTGCTTCTGGTGTTTTTTGTTTTTTTAGTGGACTTTTATATGAAACAACTACTTTTGAAAGGATCCTTATCTTTGCACCCTTAAGAAATAAATTCTAATAGTTTATACTGTGGTCAGTAGTGTAACAAACAGTATCTGTCAAAATTATATTAAGTCAACTAATAAGTCAGAATAGTATGACATGTTGTGAATTCATGATTTCTATAACGATGCACTTAATTACAAACAATGCATGGCTAAACCTTAAAGTCGGCATGAAACACAAGTTAATATTTTTCCAAATATCATGACATACATTCAATTGAAATAGTCATGAAATGAAAAAAAAAAAAAAAGCTTATTTTTCCCCCCTGTCCTTAGGAAACCGATAGGATGATTGGAAGTTGGTGGTGCTATATTTGATAATTGATAAATGGATGAAAGCAGGAAAGAAACAAGAAACGCACTGTTAGCCCCTCCACAAAGGCATTCCATGTGGCCAGAAGTAAATAAAGGTTGTTTCATGTGGCGAGGGAAGGTTATGGTAATTTGACTAAAGGCACATGCATTTTTTTTTTTACTAAATAGCGAAGTGCACAGAAGAAGCCCTAGAACATACGTTTAAAAATATAAAGAGCAATTTTGGTTTCCTGCCGACTTTAAAGAACGTAACACAATTTAGTAGATTACATTTACACAAAAAGGATCAATATCTCTTAGATTTGTTTAATATTTATATGTTTCAATTCATATGTTAAATATAATTTCACACATGTATCAACTAAAATGTTATTTTCCATCAACTAAAATAAGATCTGAATGTAATTACCTAAATTAAGGGAATAGAAACACAATTTCAAGTCTATTTTTCTGATATTATTATGACTTTAATTACCAATTGTGTGTGGATGAACACCGTCAGTTTCTCACCTGCATCTTCAGTTCTTGTTTTAAGAGAAGCGGGGCTCGGTTCGCCCACGCCGACGCTGTTTCTGGCCAGCACTCGGAACTCATACTCAACCCATGCGTTCAGATCCACCACCGTTGCCGTCAAGGTATTGCCATCAATCACCTCTGGGACTGAAAGCAAACAGAAAAGCCGCGGTTTAACCGTAAAGACCTGGATTACACAGCGCTGAAAAGTCAACAACAGAAGCCCAATTTTGAGCCAATGTTTACAGTAAGCCGGAAATGTCATGAAACATAGAGGAGAAAAAAAATTCAATTCCATCTCTCTTTCTGGGTGGGATGTTGTTCCAATGAATTCGAACAGCGGGGCAAGAGACCAGATTAAGTCGTTTTGTGTTAGGACTTAGAGACCCTTATATGCACTCAAAGCAAGCATAAGCTTCTTTTTTTAAAAGCACATGAGACGTGCTATGGTAATTTCAGTCTCCTGCTGAATTGATGCTCCGCATGACTAGCTTTAGCTAATCCTGTATTGTTACCCGTGTTCACCGCTTGCCAGCCCACTGTGAAAGCCGTCTTGGCCTGGATGATATAGCTTGTGATGGGGCTGCCGTTATCCTGGCCGGGTCTCCAGGAAAGCTGAGCCGTGCTGTCCGTGATCTCCTCCACTGTTACACCATCTGGAGCTCCAGGGGGACCTGATTCAATCAGACAATTAGCGGCGAATTAGCAATTAGAAATGAAGTTACCTTCGCCGACACCTAACCTCGCTCACCTCCTGCCAGGAAGCCTTTCGCTTATCGGCCCACTAAGCTCTGTGATATAAGACGGGTCTCTAAAAGGTGTTATTACATTTTAAGCTTTTGCTTTTGTGGGAACACTAGATCTCTTTGAGAGTCATAATAAAGCTTTTTCGAGGCTTGAGCTGTTTTCTTAACAGCTACGACACGTTTCTTTTGAAAAGCTGCAAGCAGGCATTTCTCTGCACGGCTTTAATTGGTTCTTCCAATTAAAAATGTGCAAAGAATTGTCTTCCGTTGTCAAATTCACAGGCTTTTGGGGAGAAATATGAAGCATAATGGTTTGTGGTTTTGTCAGGTCAGGTCATTGTGTCCTGCACGTCTTTTATTAGATCAGACACTTATTTCTTCCTCACTTTAAAGGTAATTGTTATATATAAAGATTTTTTTTTTGTTCCCTGTTTGGTTTTGGTGGATAAATGTGAGGATTTTGCATGCATCTTTAGCTAAGCTAATTTTTACACAAGTAAATTTAAACCAAAGTCTTCCATTAATATTAAATAAAGTCGGACACTAGTTCTAGTTCAGCAGTTTCTGTTAATTAAAGTGCATCATTTTTATACCATATTAATATATACACATTAACTTGAAGTTAATGTATTAAGAAAATGTGATGAGTTCAGATGCGAAAGCCACTAAATGCCACTTCTGCCAAAAATTAAATAATGACATTGAGCAAATGATTTAGGCAAGTAGTACATGTTCAACAAAATTTTTAAAATTAAATAATCTAAATCCCAGAAATAACAGTTTATTGGCAAAGGCCTCTAAACGGTACTTGCCCTTGACAGCAAAAGCTGCTATGTTTCGAGAACCAATCAGAAGGCGCAAATCGAATCATATGTTTTCAATGTATAGCAGTGCAGTGATAAGCCAGCTTTTATGTGGAGAGTAGTTTATTCCGATTCAGATTTAGATTTAAAAAAATTTAGTTTGATGAACTGCATGAGCCTGTTCGACTGTCGCTGAATGAAAATGTTCCTTACCTCAAACTCTGTGCATTATAAGAAAAAAAAAGAAAACAATGTACAATTTGAAGTGTAGCATGCATTCACAACTTTTTTTTTGTGCAGTGACGCTACTTTGAATGAGTCCAATTTACTATAGTTATATTAAACAGGAACTGCAATTCATGAAAGAAGACGATGCTGTTCTTTTATCCCACAGATACTATGACATGATATAAACAGATAATAAAGATAAAAAGATAATCCGATCAAGACCTTGAGTACAGTATGGTGAGGATGAATGAACAGGGTTCAAAAACATTTTTAAAACAAAAATTGGATGACTTTTGGAAGACTTTTCTATAACTTTCAAGTACATTTTCATGACGTAATGTTTCATGTAATGCCTGCATGGTAAATAAGAAGAAAAACAATGACGTTCAAATTTATTACAGCATATCAAAGAACATGCAACAATCTATTTTGTTCAAATTTGTTTTTACCATTGCTTTCCTGACCTTGCTAATAAACCTGCATTTGGATCCGCACCTCTGTTGTCAGTGTCACATCCCCATGTTACAGATCTACTTGCAGTACACCAAAATATTTGAATTAATGATGTTTTTGCAGTATTTGCATTTTGCATGTAGTATGTTATGATAGCTGTGGGCAAGGGGAATATGTTTTTATTAACTTAATTTTAATGTTTACACACTTCAAAAAGTTGTTTTTTTATCAGAATGTTTGCACTGTACATTTTATACTACATTATTCAAATCTAAGAAGTTTACAATGTTTGCAATGTTTACAATGTTCTACTTACATTAAATCTACATCTCAAATATCTATATAGATTTCTATATAGATAATATAGATTTTATTATATCAATTTTAATATCATTGTCTCAATGCACTTAATAGATTTAATAGCACTTAACAAATTTAATTTTCCTTCACAGCAGAACACAGCATAATGAACGTCGCTTAGGGCCACACGGAATGTCCGCAGAATTCTGCAGATTTCTGGCCCATAATTGATTCTGTTTATTTACTTGGGTATATGTGTGGAAATTTATATTTATTCAGTTTTAAAAGTAATTTCAGTAATAATACAGACTAATAAGAAAGTATTCATATGATTTATTTACAATACAGTTTGTAAAGTAATATTTTCGGTGTTTTAGTACAGATTTTATACAACTTTACCAAATAAAGTGGACCTAATTAGATTTGCATTGTAAACATTAAATAAAAGTTAAAAAGATATTACTTTTTATTTCATATATAAAGGTTTTAGTTATGATACTCCCAAAATCATTCCACATAAATCTGCAGATTTTTAACAAAATTCTCCGCAGGAATAGCAAAAAATACGGTGGCCGAGAAAGGTTAACGCGCTGCAATTTAAGAAAGCACATGCAATAACAAAAAACACCGGCAGATTAAGAAACGATCTTCATCAATTTGACAGCACACCTGTTGCAAATTCTCACAAGAGAGCTTAACGCGCTGCAATTTAAGAAAGCACATGCAATAACAAAAAACACCAGCAGGTTAAGAAACTATCTTCATCAATTTGACAGCACACCTGTTACAAATTCTCACAACACAAAAAACGGAAGAAAATGCGCAGCAAGTTATTGAAAACACAACGGAAGAAAACGCGCAGCAAGTTATTGAAAACACAACGGAAGAAAACGTGCAGCAAGTTATTGAAAACACAACGGAAGAAAACGCGCAGCAAGTTGGTGAAAACACAACGGAAGAAATGCGCAGCAAGTTATTGAAAACACAACAGAAGAAAATGCGCAGCAACTTGGTGAAAACACCAAAGTGTTGGTGAAAACGGAAATGTTTCAAGAGGACCCAAAAACATGACAGACACAGCTAAGATACGGATGTAGTTAATTTATTTAATAACGCAACATTTCAGTTGATCATTAATTAGACTGATAGTTTACAAAAGACAACGGAATCGTGTAATCAGGATATTGAAGACCACCTTTCAAAGACCACCAATCACTTCACTGAACATAAGTTACGGCGGGTTTAAGATCTTAGCTGTGTCCGTCATGTTTTTGGGTCCTCTGTAAACATTTCTATTGTGTTTTCATTAACTTGCTGCGCGTTTTCTTCCGTTGTGTTTTCAATAACTTGCTGCGCGTTTTCTTCCGTTGTGTTTTCAATAACTTCTTCCGTTGTTTGTGTTGTGAGAATTTGTAACAGGTGTGCTGTCAAATTGATGAAGATAGTTTCTTAATCTGCTGGTGTTTTTTGTTATTGCATGTGCTTTCTTAAATTGCAGCGCGTTAACCTTTCTCGGCCACCGTAAAAAAATGTCCGCAGATTCCATCTGGCCCTACTTATAGCCCATTTCCACTGAGTGGTACGGTACAGTATGCTTTTATGGTCGTTTCCATTGTCAAAAGGTACCTAAAAGCGAACTGTACCATATCACTTTTTGGGTACCCTTTCAAAAGGGTACCTAACACAACAAAAGGGGACCAAAAGGCAGAGCAAGACGCGCAGCTGAACACTATTGGTTTACAGAGATATGTCACTAGTGCATGCACAAGCCAGGAGAATGAAAAAGAAGCCCCATTTTTAAATACACAGCCGAGTCATTACACCGTAATAATACAGTATACACATGTAATAACGAGTCTTGGTCGACCTGAGCTTAAACAAACCTTGTCGTCATCTTGATGAACAGCCACAAAGAAAAAGAGCAGAATCTACCCTGTGCCCTGTAGTTGTTTACAAGGCTACTTCCATCCTTTCAGAAATTAACAAATGCGAGAGTAACGAGTGAAAAAACAAAGGAGAAGCTGGAAAAAACAAAGGAGCAAATGATTCTTTCAGCAACCTAAGATGAACAAAAAGATGAACAAACTGCCACGTTTAACTATTATCATCGCCTTTTGAACTCGGACTGACAGAATTACTTTTTAACAGAGGCAGGGCCATGCACAGACATTTTGAGGGCAGTGGCCCAAACCAAAAATAGGGGCAATAAGTGGGTGGGTTTTTACTAATACAAATTTTCCAGTTGTTATAAAAATTTAAAACTGTTATAAAAGAAAATTGTTATTCATATTAGATCTGATTTTGATTAGACATTTAAATTCTAAGAACGTGGATAAGTTGTCTGCACTTTTAGAACACCATTGACTGCAATGTGGATTGTAATGATGAGACTATTCACCTTGTAATGCAATGATTGTCAAGAACTGTTGTCTCCACTTGTGAGTGACGCTGCGGACTACGGAGTGGGTGCTAAAACATGGAGTGGATTAACGGAATTATGGATGTTTAGCGAAGCGGTAATTGAACAGCCAGGGGCGGGGGCACGTTGGAGGGGGAGGGAGGGAATGGGTACAGGCTGAGAGGGGCACCTCAGCCAATGAGGGCAGAGGGGCAGTGGCTCTAGGCACCGGGCCACCCCCCTATGCACGGCACTGAACAGAGGTTACATGTGCTGGTGAAGATTTAAAGATACGGATAAGAGGTTTGCGCTGACTGGTGTATATGTTGCGTGTTGTTTTTGATCCCAAATAAGGATTAAATGTTGTGTGTAGTTTTTCTGTAATTGGTAACATAACGGGAGAATGACGTTCACTGTGACTTTGTCGTACACCACGCCCACTAAAAGGCTACCATTGAACCCTTTTGCAAGTGGCAACGCAAGCCGGATAAAGGTGACTCATAACGACCTATACCATACTGTACCACTCAGTGGAAACTGGCCATTAATAGACAGACTTATGTATTTTTAATTTTAGGTGGTTTGTGTAATATATTTTATGTTTGGTAAAATAATTTAATCTTTAATAAAGGTCTTGTCCCAACAGGTGGATTTAGCAAAAAAAAAAAAGCACAAGTGGATTTAGATGATTTTGACGGAAAACAAAATCTAGCTTTTCAAAAACCAAAGAATTGTCTAAAGTGACATTTAAAAAAAAAAAAAAAAGCTATTTTATTTACTAGCTAATAACCTTTCATTACCGGTAAAATGAAACTGCTGAACCTAATCAGAGGATCCTGGCAGAAAATGCTTATAAGAAAAGAGGTCTGATGCTGTTTTATGTATTACTATTCATGTATTACAACTATTCATGCATTACAAAAATGATTATCAAATATAAGCTTTTCAGATATATTCTTGTAAATCACACTTCTATACTGTAACTAGGCCTTTCAGTGCATTATTGACAGCTCACATCCCCCCGTCAATGTGTCCAATGTTAAAATCAATGATACCTTGATCTATTGCCAGCTCATGTTTTGTATTTTTTTTTAAAATTTATATTGTAATTGTTTTACACACCAAAGATGTTAAACATCTCAAAATGACTCATGATATGTGGGAAATCACCACAATGATAGAATAAATCAACGATACGATAGAATAAATTCAACTTCCAGATCGTTGTACTGACTGCATCTCTGTTCAATGCCTATCGTCTTTTTTTTTTTTTCATATTTATTCTGTGTTGTCACTTGTCACTTTATGTACACTGGAAGCTTCTGTAGACAAGGCAAATTCTTTGTGTGTTGAGCACACTTGGCAATATAACTGATTCTGATTCTAAATTATTTAATTCATTACATTTTTCATTTTTTTTGTACAAATAACATGATTATGAAGCCCAGTGGTCGATTAATTTATTTGTTTATTTATAGTTAAATA
>CAIGQQ010036274.1:11708-24622 GCA_903798035.1 Danio albolineatus
TATATGAATTCAGGGCCCTACCGTCGCCATAGGGAAAGGGCGCTACAATTATAAATCATATTTAAACATAGTTTGTCTTTTTCACTACATACAATTACTACATCACAAAATAACTATTTTAACTTATACATTATTACTATAATAGAATCATTTAGCAATTTTGAGATGCTAAAATCCACAGTTTTTCTCATCTTATGCTTTACGTGAACAAGATATAGAATGAACTGCAACTATTTTGCACAAAAAATCATGTCTAACAAATATCCAATTTAAAAAATAAGCTTACTGCAAGTATCGCACATCATACTGTATGTCTAAATATGCCTGAAAAATATTAACTATTGTTACACTGAAAGACTTCTTTTTTTAATCATGTTAAAAAATATGATGCTTAAAAACATTTTTTGACCTACATTTTTTGTTATAAACAACCTCCCAATTAAAAACCTTAGACCCATGGTTCAGTTACAGGTCCCCTAATTAAAAAAACACACACCGATTTAAACCATAGATTTAGTTAGGCCAACTGGTTTTATATGCTCACAACAGCCGGTTTTTACTTGCATTTTCTGGAAGGCCATTGTTAATTTTACATCCTGCTTCTACACTCTTATAAACCATTATTACAAGCTCCCGCAGTAAAAGTTGGCATGTCAATCTAATTTCAATTGAAAGTTATTGATCCCACTAAAACCCATTTGTGACCTTTGATAAACAGCTTTGATATGTTCCTCTAATTAACTCTAATGGAACGCGTAATAACGGATCAATTCAAAAGACAGATGCATTTCCTTGGCAAAGCATTCACATCTTTCATCTATCAGCTTCACCTTCCAAATCCCCAACTCTATGCTTTGGGGTTGTTGTGATTTTTTTTAGGTCTTTTTTTGTCACCAGGGCATTTTTTTTCTGATCCAAAAAACAATTTAGAATAAACTATGTTTTAAATGATCATGTTTTACTGTATATTATATATGTTTTAATTTCACATGATACTTTATACACCATTCTAACATGCCAAAAGAGGTTCAAGAAACACAGATTGTTTGAATACAGTTGTTCTGCTTCATAGTTTTGTAGAAATGTAATAACTTACCATTCAAAAGTTCCTTTAAAAATGCATCTATTTATGAACACATCAGGTTATAGTGAAGTTAAAATAACCATGTTGTTATTTATATTTCAAAGAATCTTGAAAAGTAAAATTAATCACAACTTTAGCAAAGCAAAACGTTTTCAACATGGATAAAATAACGCACATTAAAATATATTTTACTTAAAATTATATAATATAATATAATATAATATAATATAATATAATATAAAATAATATAATATAATATAATATAATATAATATAATATAATATAATATAATATAATATAATATAATATAATATAATATAATATAATATAATATCACAGCAAGAAGGTCGCTGGTTCGATCCCTGGTTGGGGCAGGTCCCGGTTGGGCCAGTTGGCGTTTCTGTGTGGAGTTTGCATGTTCTCCCCGTGGTTGCGTGGGTTTCCTCCGGGTGCTCCGGTTTCCCCCACAGTCCAAAGACATGCGGTACAGGTGAATTGGGTAAGCTAAATTGTCCATAGTGTATGTGTGTGAATGAGAATGTATGAATGTGTTTCCCAGAGATGGGTTGTGGCTGGAAGGGCATCCGCTGCGTAAAACAAATGCCGGATAAGTTGGCGGTTCATTCCGCTGTGGCGACCCCAGATTAATAAAGGGACTAAGCCGAAAAGAAAATGAATGAATGAATGAATGATATATGATATGATATAATATAGTTTAATATAATACAGTTTCTTCATTTTCTTTTTGGCTTAGTCCATTTATTAATCTGGGTTTGCCACAGCGGAATGAACCACCAATTTATGCAGTATAATATAATATAATATAATATAATATAATATAATATAATATAATATAATATAATATAATATAATATAATATAATATATTTGTTTAAAGGCACCATGGTGGCGTAGTGAGTAGCACGTTCGCCTCACAGCAAGAAGGTCGCTGGTTCGAGCCTCGGCTGGGTCAGTTGGCATTTCTGTGTGGAGTTTGCATGTTCTCCCTGTGGTTGCGTGGGTTTCCTCTGGGTGCTCCGGTTTCCCCCACAAGTCCAAAGACATGTGGTATAGGTGAAGTGGGTAGGCTAAATTGTGTATGAGTGTGAATGAGTGTGTATGGATGTTTTCCAGAGATGGGTTGCAGCTGGAAGGGCATCCGCTGCGTAAAACAAATAATGGCTAAGTTGGCAGTTCATTGCGCTGTGGCAACCCCAGATTAATAAAGGGACTAAGCCGAAAAGAAAATGAAGAAATGAATGATATTTGTTTAATTAATGTTTAATAAATTGAGTACTAATAATAACTGAACATAATAGAGGAGAAAATCCTCATTTTCCAATAACTTCTGAATGACTATGTAACATTGAAGGCTTGAGTAACGAAGGCTTTAAATCATGGGAACAAATTACAGTTCAACAAACATTACTGAATGATAGAAAACTGTTATTTTAAATGGCAATAATATGTTAGATTATTACTGCTTTAATAAATGCTGCTTTGTTGCAGAAGAGACTTGAAAAGACAATAATGTACATCTTAAACCTCTTGCAAAATCCCCAAGAGTCGCTCTCTTACCTTTGACGATTAAAATAGCAGCAGCTGATAAACTCTCGACATCTGTGTCCACCACACAAACGTACTTTCCAGCGTGTTTCAGCTGTATATTCCGAATCATCAGATCTCCAGATGTACTCTAGAGATATAAAAACACACACACACACATAGGCATTACTATCTCCTCCGTCAAACCGGGACTTTACAGTGACAGGAGGATGTGTGAGTTGTTTGCTGTAGTCTCTGCGAGTGATTCAGTACATATGGACACCCTGCTGGGTTTGGGAATGAAAACGTGGCCCAAATCCACAGCTAATGGATGACTTTTGGCCAAGGCTGTGCGCTGCTGCATTTGAAACGTCCGTCATGGATAAACATTCCCTCCGGCCAAGCCTTGGGCTCCTTCGGCTCTGCAACAGAATCCGGCTTCCAAACTTACTTGCTAATTGGCTAATTAGAGCTTAATCACATTTAAGAGGTAGTGTGATTGGATTCAGTGTGCCGAAACCCCCGTGATACAAAAGCACGCAAGTGATGAATACTAAAATCCACACGCAACAATTAAATGCCTTTTTTAATCTAATAAAGATGAAGAAAGCTGCTTGTAAGAGGGGACATGAACTTTGTAAGTGCTTTGTGAGGGGAATAGATGGAGTTCTGTGAAAATCAGGAGAAGAGATAATGATTATGATGACGCGTGTGGTTATTGAGTGAAAAGAGGATCAGAAGCATCATATGTTGTGAGTTAAGTTAATCCTAATTAATAATTGTGTAGTACTTTCTGATGAATTGTTTTTCATTTTGAATATCTACAACGATTGATTAAAAACTTAAATCAGATAGATTTATTGATTATTTCATTTTATCATTAGGTTGTTTTTTTTTCTCTCAAAATGTATTATTGTTGTTGTTTTACTGCTAAATTCATTTTTTCTTTAAACTTTTCTGGACTCACTGAGAATATGTGCCCAGGGCTACATTTCTGAGAACTGAGAAATATGTGCCCAGGGGTACATAATGGATGCATTTTTTTGATGTGTGTAAAGTAATGAGACAGGGTGGTACCACTGACTGCTTAAGTCTGGTTTATTCTCAACGCGTCCGCTAGTTCACTTAAGTGCATGAAGCGAATGTGACGTCACTGCTGTGTTTGCGGAGGTTTGCTTTGGGTGCGCGAGACACAACTTCGACTGGCAGAGCACACAAAATCTTTTGAGACTCGAGTGAACAGTTTGCGTGGCGCCGCATTTCATTTGAGCTGGATATGAATCAGAGATTTTGTTTGAAACAGGTACGCCAGCACAGACATCTTTATGATCCGTCCATGCGTGATCATAGGGAGAACAAGATGACCAATAAATCTTGGCTAGAAATTGCAACAGTGGGAAAAGAGGAAAGTTTTTGTTAAAAAAATTTAGAAAAACCTGAGGGATGGGTTTTTTGAAACCAAAAAGAGAGGCCATGGCCAAAGGTTTTAATATTACAGAATATGTTTTTCAACCGTTTTAATTTAAAAGTTACCAAACTATAACGAAGTAACAAATTATTTCTTTGATAACTGGCAAGGAATATTTGAACCTATCAGTTTTCAATATACCGATGTCCTGTTTTTCTAGGCTTTATTGGTGATAATGGTTTATTCTTTCAATATATATAAAAAAAATGTAAAGCAACCCATGTTCTGTTGTCTTTAGTACTTTAATGAACTAAAAAGGTACAATATTACGAAAGATGAACAAAAGAAAGTGATGCAACAAAGTTTGATTTAAACAAAATTTTGAATGGTTATAAAAATCTTTATAATCATTATAAAAATGATCAAAATAATTGGTTTAAAAATCTTGAACAATTAATATTAATGATATGATATAGTTCTGGAAACTTCTCTGTTTATCCGTCTGATTTTAAGGTGGGTTTCTTTTGACTGCCTCCTGTCGTTTTAAAAAATATCACAAATGGCGAATGCATCAAGTATAAAAGCCTCGTCCGTTTCATGAGGTGCGCATGCAGTCAGCGCCAGGCGAAAGTATAAATCAGGTTTTAGTTCCCTATGGACGGCTTTTCTGGAATTACTGATTTGCTTGGTAGTTTTCCACATACGGTGTCAGAATTAAAAGGCAGACCGGAGTTGAACTGTGGTTTGAATCTGTCAAAGAACTGTACTAGAATACGGGTAAAACGAAACTCATTCAAAAGATGTGTGATATTGTGGTTGAACCACATGACTGCGGTGCCTTTTCTCGTCTTGTTCGCTTTTAAAAACACTGTTGGCTGGGTTTAGGGAAGGGGTTGAGTGGGTCAGTCGATATCAAGCTGCACAATATATATTATGCGTGATAACAAGCTGACCAGCTTGCTTTGTTCCTTTGATACTGTCAATGTATACATGATGAAGATTCCCTTGCATTTTTAAAGTATCATGTTTTCAAAACTGTCTATGTTTACATTATTGCTGTAATATTATTTCCACATTAAGGCTGTATTACTGTACATATGCCAGGCCACTATTTGGCACTGTCACCTGGCTAGTAAATGGCATCTTTAAGGAAGTGATGACATATATGTATAGTGCATCTCCACTTTTAGTTGTAATGTGAAGTATAATCCACCCTTTGCTGATGAATAATTAGCAAACACGTGAGCAACAACAATGCTACCACGTGCACCAACATTGTTGTGTTTGTTTGCGCTTGGCACGACCATGCTTCAGCTTTGTAACCAGTTTTTTAGATTTATGAGTTTATTTATGAGTGCAGACCGCAAAAAGCTGTTGTTTAAACAAACTGGCAAAATGGTTTCCAGTTGACTGAAAACCTTGCCATGTAAAGGGCTCATAATTTTGGGATTAAGTCAATGGAGCAATAGTGCCACTTTTTCGATGTGGAATTGTTTTTCTACTGTTAATGTAAGTAAGGGAGTTTAAGTATTTTATTGTATTTTTATTTTGTTCTCTCTGAGCGAGTGGTGACTGTAATTTTTCCTGACATTTTGTTTGTTGTTTTGGCCTAAGCTCCCTCTTGAAACCTTTCTTCAAAAGCCTTCCTTAAACTGTAGATAAAACTTGTGTTGTTCTTTTTTCAAGCTGTATTGTGTGTTCTCTTTGAAGTCATTTATAAATCCTCACCGCTGATATGTATGCACAAACCTCATTCTAATTCAGACTGCATGATTTTCAAAGTAGTCGTGTCACAGATGTTTTAACACTGCATGATTATCTGGGCTACCGTTGTGTCACTGCTTTGTTTACACTGCAAGATAGATGAATGACAGGGGGTTTCACACTGTATGTTTCACACTGATTTGTCCAAACCACGTCTCACAACCAAAAACATGTAGTATATCTTTTGATATTAACGAGAAAGAAGCCTTTAATTGGGTAGAAAATGTACATGTTTGCTCACCTGGGTTTGAAGGGAATTCATAATTTCTGCTCAACTTTTTTTTTCGACCCGGTTGTGGTTTTGCAGATGATCCTGCCAAATTTCTGCTAGTTTTTCCTCAATTTCTTGGGTTCAAATAAACTGAAAATGAGCGCTTTTAACTTCTCCCTCAACCTCCCGCTGGCCTGCAGGTACCCATACTAGTGGATGCTGCTCTCTCATTGGGTGTAGGTGATCGTCGATGTTATTTTCAGTCAAAACACCTTTCACACGGCATGATTTGAATCGCCGACAGCTCCAGATATTTAGCACGCCAAATATCTCATGGGCATCTGCGACTCATTAAAGATTGTTTCAGATCTCGTCTTTGATAGTTCACACTGTGGGATTGTCACTCGTGTGCATAAGCACCAATTTGCCTGTTATTTCAAGCATTTGTCTGCGATTTCTCAAAACCTGGGGTTAAAATCATGCAGGCTGAACTCGGCATTACTGCCGACTCTTCACATAGGCCTTACTGCCGACTGTTCACATAGAATGCATTTTTCTCCTCAATGCACTACTTTTCTTTTGTTTTTAAATGTAAACACTCACACTGTAAAAAGTAATCGCTGAATCTACTCAAGAAAAGCTTGTAAACTTTACTGATTTATTTAAATTAGTAGATTTTACTTGACTATTCTGTGCTAAGTTAACTTTTAGGAGTGTTTAGTGCCTAAACTAAACATCTTGAGTAAATGGTACTTAAGATAAACTAGTATATTGGACTAAAGGCCTGGACACCCTCATAGTGCTATCTGGCACAAACAAATGGCACAAAAAATGAAAGATAAAAAGAAGATATATATATATTATTATTATTTATTTTTTTTTTTTCTTCTGTGCATGTCAGTGCTTCCTACCAGTTTACCGGCTCCCAACATTCTTCAAAATATATTTTGTGGTCAACATGAGGAAGAAACTCCAAAAGACTTGAAACCACTTGAAAAAATGGTATTTCTAATTTTATTTTTGGGTGAACTGTACCTTTAAGTGGTTGGTTTTAGAATGTTTATTCTTCAAAAGAATGTTAAATCAATAGAACAAAAAAAATGTTCTGTACTATAAAAAAAAATCGAGAGTGCATATTGTTTAATGATGAGGACATGTGACATTTTACCTAAGTGGTTTTATAATGGAGTTTTAATAGATTTTTCTGCTTTGTTGAAAAATGATTTCTACAGCACTAAGCTTTGCACAGTGTTCACAGTTTATTTGTGCATTGAACAAAAAAGAAAAAAAAAAGGTAAAACTGTGTTTTATGGGTAAATGTCCTCATTGTGACTTGTGATTCTGAAATTGTGTTATGGAACAAATAAATGTTTTAGTGTTCTGCCAATCTGTTGTGTCTTGTTTAATTTACTTAGTGTTTTGAGTACAATTTACTTAAGAAATGTAAGGCAATCAGTTTCTTAGTAAAATGAACAAGCAGTGCAATAAAGATTACTGTTTTGTTTGAGTTGTGTATACTTGGCTGAACTTGCTTTTGTAAGTTGGGTTAACTTGTCAAGTTGAGTTCAGAATACTCTCATTTTGTAGTTATATCTACAAAAATATGCGAGTTACCTGTACAAAGTTTTAGAGAGCTTTTTTAACTCAAGAATTATGAATTAATTTTCTTAAGAAATTTGAGGCAATCAGTTTCCACACTTTTTCTAAGTAAATTAAACTCATTACTTTTTACAGTGTAGACAGACATGTTGGACCATTACGCTTGCATATTGTGTGTTTTGAAGAGTCGTGCACGTGAGCGCTGCATAGATGATGTAAAGTTGGAAGATCATCAACTTTCACACGCAGCACAGTTCAACACTCATTCATTCATTCATTTTCTACTGCTTTTCCAGGGCCGGGTCACGGGGGCATCAGTCTTAGGAGAAAACCCCAGGCTTCCCTCTCCCCAGACAATTCGGGGGGGATCCCGAGGTGTTCCCCATGCCAGCCGAGAGACATAGTCCCTCCAGCATATCCAGGGACTTCCCAGAGGCCTAGGTAGGGGTCCAAGAGGCATCCGAAACAAATGCCCGAGCCACCTCACATGGAGGAGCAGCGGCTCGACTCCGAGCTCCTCCCGGGTGACAGACCTCCTCACCCTATCCATAAGCTCATGACCATAGGTGAGAGTCACGTAGCTTTGCCTTTTGGCTCAGCTCCTTCTTTACCACAACGGACCGGTACATCGACCGCATTACTGCTGTTGCTGCACCAATCTGCCTGTCAATCTCACGTACCATCCATCCCTCACTCGTGAACAACCACCTGGGGTAAGTACTTTCCTCCAACCTGGAGATGGCAAACCACCTTTTTCCAGTGGAGCACCATGGCCTCGAACTTGGAGGTGCTGGTTCTGAGGCCAGCTTATCACTGTCAGTTCCAAAAGCAGTGTACCAATCAGAAGAGATTGGAGGCGGCGCAAACATTGCAAGCTTCTGTTTATAGTAAAAAGTTGGCATGACATCTGTTTTAATTACAGTTATATTATGGCGGAGGAGCCGCTCATTGTGGCTGTATCCTGAGTTACATGATGTATGTTCAAGTGCTAATCATAGCATAATGTTTTCCTATGTCTAATGGGTTCAATAAAATCATTATTGCATCACGTTCATAATATCACATCATGTAGGCCTCGCAATACGCTGTCCTTTCAGGGAACCCCTTCCTGTGACATGTTCTGTGTGAATGATTCTTTATAGTGTTGATGACCTTCACTGCCCTGGGCTTGATAGGAGAATCTAACATAATAAACTAGCATAATGTGTTGAATTCGGTGATCAAGCGAAACCTCAATGCTAAAATCTCAGAGACAGATTTATAAGTACGGTTATTTTTATAATTATAGTGGTGTCACATTCATGTGGTGTTAACAATACAAAAACTCACTAACCACCAGCAGCACTTTTGTAGAAGAGCTACCTTATGTTTTTACCTGATTTGCATAATCCACCAAAACAAAACCATGCATACAGAACATGCAAGTTTACAGCCCTATCAATTGGTTCATTTAATTCTTACTTCATCCCTCCATCTGTCAACAATCTACAGTTTAATAGAATGGATTCTTTTATTGCTATGGTTTATAGAAACCGATTTGCTCGGATGTAGAAATGGTCTGTGCTGAACCGAAGACTTTGGCAGACAACTTCACTAATTTAATAAAAAGCGCTTAGATTTCAAATCGATTCAATTACTGGAGATAAGATGTGTGCTCTTATCTGAGGGCGAGATTGTGGTTGGCAAACAAGAGGTGAATCCGCTATTTCAGCAGTAAGGACATTAGGATACAAATTTAGGTTCATTATGGAAATGAATTCATCCAAGCTGTGAACTTCACGCTGATAATCCTACAAGACGGGTGGCATCTGAGAATTCACAAGAACCGGAATATAATTACTGATAAAAATCACTGGCTTAAATGAAGACGAGTGTGTTTCCTGCAGCACATGTGCGGCCAAACTGACACATTTTTCTGTTCTCGTAATTATATAAAGTCCAAAATAATTAGATTTTACAGTTAAATCCATAGTGCAGAAAACAAACTCATTTAATTCAATTTGCGAGGTTATTTAAGAAAGAAATGCATCATTTTAATGGCTTTATGATTAATGAATGTGTTTAAGTGTTGAGTCATGCACATCTTTTTTTTTTTTTTTTCTGGACTCCAAAATAAATGTTAGAAATTAGAAAGCGTATATATATATATATATATAGTGCTCAGCATAATTGAGTATTATATTCATAGATTAATATCTTTATCCATTTCTCTGCAATTATAAGCTACTGTATGTATTTTGGTGCATTTCCATTTAAAGATTTATTAAACAGATATATTTATTCAAATATTATTTTAGGAACTAAACATATTTAGAAATTGACAGATAATTCAAGTAAATTCAAGCAAAATATAGCAAAAAAATGTAATTAATAAAAAAAAAACATTGGAAAATAAATGTAAGTTATTCCATTCAACAACATTTTAATAAGAGTTTAAGAATAACTTAATAAATTTATTAAGTTTAACAAAAATATTTCTTTGAAAACATTTAGTCCTTTAAATTCTAAAAGTTATTAAAGAAATTATTATTATTATTTTTTTAATAATATGTTTATTATTATAATTAATAATAATAATAATAATAATAATAATAATAATAATAATAATAATAATAATAATAACTGGCAAAATAATAATTTTAATGGCTTTATGGTTAATGAATGTGCTAAAGCATTGAGTTGTTCATATCTTTTTTTTCCCTTTAGTAATTAAAAAGCATGTTGAATAAAATAAATAAATGAATGAATAAATAAATAAAAAAAAGTTATTCAATTTAACATGCAATTTAATAAAATAAAAAATATATATATTTCTTTGAAAACCTTTGGTCATTTCATGGTCAAAATATTTTTTGTAATAAAAAAAAAACATGTTAAATAAATAAATAAATAAATAAATAAATAAATAAATAAATAAATAAATAAATAAATAAATAAATAAACGACAAACAATCATACTTTGTTCATTTTATTGTTGCTCCCACAGTGCTCCCATCTCAATTAAGTCAATATGCAACCTTATTTGCAAGATAAATCATTATTTTGATGGTTTGGGGTTGTGGTGATTTAATTCTTGAGTCATGAGCATCTGATATTGACCAGTCCGCCCTCATTAGGGATTTCACTCAGTCTTTAAAGTCATTACTGATTCTAGAAAGACGTCATTACATTCCACAGAAAAATATCTGAACATTAAAATGCCATGCGAGGATTTCACACTTGAGATCCTTGAAGGCAAAACTTCGACAGATTGATTTTTATTCTGTGAGGAGGAAGGAGAAGAAGCTCGGAGTGAATGCAGTGGGTGCTAAGCAGTGGAAGCAACAGCTAAAAATCTCCAAAAAAAGAGAGGGATGAATTGATCTTGGCTAACTCTGGTTTTATACCGCCATATCTGTGGGTTCAGAATTTAAATTTTATTGAGTATAATGAGGATAATATGTACCAAGGTATAGCAGGACATTAAATATGCCCTTAATATATGTATACATTACAAAGGTTTCACACAAAGAAATGAAGAGCACTTTTGATTAATCTATTTAAAACAATGCGGTCACAACTATACTCTTTTTTTAGATCATGTTTTTTGCATTATAGACATTATCTCAAATTCGTACTATAGCTTGGTTATATATTTGCGTTTAATATAGCAATTTCAGATTTCAAAATATTTTATCTAAAATAAAAATATTTATTACAGAACAATTACTGTACAGTAAACTTAAGATTCTATAATTTCTTTGACCTTTTATTTATGATTTAATGCTTTAACTTCAACATTAATCCAAGTGTTTAAATAAAAATACCAACCAAACCACTAAATAACCCTTTGGCATAGTGCATTTTTCACATCTATGTTTTAAATGGCCACTGACACAGAAATGGGGTCAAATTAAATGAGTTTAAGTAACATGAAGAAGAAATTATTTAGTGTACTGTACCTTTAAGAAACTGTACCTTTGTTTGGTGAGGTTGAAATACTTGAGATTTGGCAAAAATGTGTAAACAGATTTATGACACATTAAACAGTGGATATAAGAGAATATAGACATAGTAAAGTCTGACTTACCCCACCCACGTGCTCATAATGTTGGTCGAGTTTACTGAGCAGTTGCCCATTGAAGGCCCAAGAGAACGAGACATCTAGAGCAGGGTCACAGGAGATCTGACAGGGGAGTACGATACTCTCGCCCACAATGATCTCCATGTCCACTGGACCCTGCGTGATCTGTGTGGGATCTGCTCAAAAAACACACACACAGCTTCACTCAATGACCATAAGGTTGATTCCGTTGAAGAAATACAAAAAACATCGAAAAAATTCACTTCAATTCTCAAAAGAGACATTTACTTGATTCCTGAATGAATTACTGTAGATGGATATTTCAATTTATGGTCACTTAGTGCAAGTTTTAGTTTCTTATTTGTATTATTGTTCTATTAAAAATTCATTCACATTTTCATATAAATAAAACAAAGAATAGCTTCATGCAAAAAAAAAAAAAAAAAAAAAAAAAAAAAAACTGTCATCCTTTGCTGACCTTTATGTCATCTCAAACTTGTAGGAATTTCTCTTTTTTTGTGGAACATTAAAGATATTGTGAAGAATGTTAGTACCAGAACTGTTTTGGCACAACTCTAAATGTATATAAAGCCCAATTTCTTTTCGTTCTTTTCTTTTTCGTTACTTTTTCTAGTTGTCTTTTTTTTTTTTTTTTTTTTTTTTGCAACATCTGTTTTATGTTTTTTAAATTTAACACTAATAACTGTAACTTTTCATTGGGGTAATCACAAGCCATTTTAAATATGCAATTAATTATCAGATTAATTACTCACCACATCCTGCAATTAAACATGTACTTAACTCTGATTGGCAGCTCTAAAATAAATAAACTAAATAAATAAATAAATAAATAAATAAATAAATAAATAAATAAAACAATTAAATAAAACTAAATAAAATAAAGTAAAATAATTAAATAAAATAAAAAATAAAATAAACTAAAGAAAAAAATAAATAAAACAATAAATCAAATCAAACCAAAAAAAAAATAATAATAAAATAAAATAAAAATAATAATAAAATAAATGAAAAAAATAAAAAAATAAAAAATAAAACAAAGTAAAATAAAATTAATTAAACAATAAATAAAATAAAACAAAACAAAACAAAATAAAATAAAACAATATAAAGTAAAATAAATAAAACAATAAAATATGGTAAATCAACTAAATAAAACAATACATAAAATCAAACAGCAAAGCAAAGCAAAGCAAAGCAAAGCAAAGCAAAGCAAAGCAAAG
>CAIGQQ010036276.1:0-11621 GCA_903798035.1 Danio albolineatus
AAGCAAAGCAAAGCAAAGCAAAGCAAAGCAAAGCAAAGCAAAGCAAAACAAAACAAAACAAAACAAAACAAAACAAAACAACCCTGGGCCTGAAAAGCCTGAATTTTGCGGCAGGAAAATCGAAACCAGAAAAAAAAAAAAAAAGAAAGAAAAGAAACTGTATGCTTTCCAATGAATGAACTACTAATCCCATGATGAAGCAATGCAATGTATTTCCACAGACTTCAACAGCAGCATATTAACAACCTCAGAGCTCACAGTAGTTCTGTCATGAAAGCTTTATACAGTATTGCTAAAAACCAATTTCTCTATTGTGAAAATGAATGGGATTTTCACTTCCATGCACTACAGGCTGGAAACTGCAGGTTTATCTACTGTAGGAAAAAAGGCTTAGTATTCTCCTTCACTCTGTTTTTGATGTGGAGTCTAATAGATTTACACATTCTATACTCGACTTACACTGTACTAACAAGGTTCCACACAATGCCTTCATGCTGTCCCAATGCAAACCGATTGTTAACTTAAGGGTTTTTACAATTTTAAGTTGATTGAACATAAATCGATTAGTCTACCTAAAAAACGTACAAATTGTGTTGTTTCAACTCATTTAATGTATGATTAATTAATAAATTACAATATTAATGAAATAATACATAAATGTATATTTTTTTACCCCAACATTTAAAGGGGTGGTCCAGAGTGTATTTTTAAGGCTTGGTTATGTTTATAAGATGCAAAGCAATGTGTGCTCATGCTTCATTTGAAGAAAATCACATTATTTTTTCATATATCTTACTTTGATTATACACTCACCTAACATGAGCTAACAACTAGTTCCTAGTTACTTTGAAAGGCCCACCCTCAAGTGGCTCTGATTGGTCAGCTAACATAATGTGCTGCTATTCGCAGATCGGCTCCATATCACCACGCTACGCGCTTTAGCATTGTGTAAATAGCTGTGTCAGTTTGCCTGAATCAGACAATGAAGAGCACACATCTGAACCTCACGTCTGCTCTCTAAAATAAAATCTGATAAGTGTCTTTTGCATTTATTCAGAATAAGCATGTGTAAGTAGTATTAAAAGTTCACTTATCTTTTGCGAGTTTGTCATTTGAGATGTATAGAACGCACAGAAAGCGGCTGCATAGAGAGACACTGCAAGTGGCCGCATTGAGAGACACTGCAGCGCTCCTGAAGATTGTGAAGACTGTACAGTTTTGCATTGTTTGTAGCTAAATTGTTAACGTTGCCAAACAGCATTTCCTGTTGTTTATATCCTTGTTTACACCCTCGCTACAACATACTGTTAATGCTAGAATCTGTGCCTGTAGTTTTATCAAATAAGAACACTTACAGGTTGTGGCTCACAATCCACAGCTTCGTCGGTTGAAGGAGCCTAATCCAGCACTGAACTGAGAGAGATTCTGAAGGTTTTCCTTTGTCAAATGCTAGCTATATACTTTTAATAATTCTCTGGAACATAATTAAAATTAAACTGTAAGCGCTTCTGTCTTTGTGTCGTGTCCTATTGAAGCCCAAATACAAAAACAGAAGAAGCTCTGTAGAAAAGCAGAGTTGGGACAGAATTTTAGCTTTCTCTGCTATAACATTACATCGTGACTTCTGGCCACGCCTAATTGTTGCATGGGGTGTGTGCGCGTGGTGAAATCCCGTAACTTGAAGCATTTGTGATCTCATTAGCCTAGATGTATTTTTTTTTTTTTTGTAGTCCCCAAACTTCGTATGCTGTAGGCTTTGTTAAGCTAACTCTGCAAAAGCCAATGTCTCCCTTTGCATTAAACTTTAAGCATATAACATTCAGAGATGTTGTTTATGTTTACAAAGCTACATTACACATCAACTAAAGTTTAAAACATGATATCGTAGTGGACCACCCCTTTCAAATCTGAGAACACAGAAGATTTAATATTGACCTGTTGTTGTCATTTTCTTCTACAAATTTTTCTTCAAAGCATTAAGTAATACCATTCTTAGTATGAAAATCTGAAGAACACACACACGCCGTCACATCCAGTCTTCCATGTATGTTTGTTTTCATCATATCACCTTCCCCATGTGCTCCTTAGTTCCAGTTCCTGCCATTTGTTAATGTTCATCACCTTCACCTGTGTTCAGCCCCTGTGTAATTATTGTCATCATGTTTCTGTGTATTTATACCCCTTTAGTTTCATTCAGTTCTTCTTCAGTTCCCCCCATGTTCTTCTTTTGTTCATCCATGTAAGTGTTTGATAATAAATCTACATGTTTTGATAATCCTGCAATCCTGTGCCTTCCTGTAGTGGACCCAGGTGTTACACACACGCACATGCACACATGCAAACAATTTACTTAAAATGCATAAGTACCTCTTTTGGCTAATCCAGAGAACTGATAACAGCTTTCAAGTGGTCTTTTAATTTTTTCCACAGCTGTATGTCTCAAAGGGATTGTTCTATAAAACAATTATTAAAAACAGCTAATGTCATTTATGGTTATTTGCAGTTGAATTACAGGGAGAGTGATCCATTTTAGTAAGCGTCTGACTGGATTAAAAAAGGAATTTACCTCAACAAATTAAATAGGCTCGATATGAGTTTTTTAAAATTACATATTTATTTCAACTTCTGAAAGTGCAATATAACGTGTTGAACTCTCTTAGTTAAAACAATCCGGGAAAATATTATTTCTACTCAACCGATATGACCCCTTTAACAAGATCAGTTTGTTTACCCAGGGGCCCTCTAATGCACAGGTTTACATTCTCTCAGATTTATATTCAAATCTGCAGGGGAAATTTGCTGCAAAAAGGCCGCGATGCACTAATCTCAGCAAAACCCAGAGTGCAAATGCAGCATTCTATATTTTCCTCTGTAAATTGTGCACATTCAACCTATAACCTACACTCTCACACACTCCATTAGTGTAATCCAGGGTAATTGCAATGCCATAAGCGGAGCGTGAAAATGGGTAATTACAACAACACACAAAAAACCACTGTATCCCATCTCTGTTGAGTTCAGCTGAGAGAGAGAGAGAAAAAAGCTGCCAGTTGGAGAGCTGAATCGCTCAACATTACACCAGAGGAGCATGTAAGCTGCAGAAAGAAATCAAACAACTTTCCTTTTGGAAGGCATTAAAGTATAAGAACAGAACAAACTATATGCATCAGAGGTCTTTTAATTGCGCAGCTTCATATTTACTCTTTCTGAAGTTACTGGCATGTCAGCATAGGACAGATTAGGCTGAATCGTCCCGTTCAAATATTTCCATTCACATGTGTTGATCCGAGCTTGTGTGATTTTTTTATATTTTTGCACTAGATTAACAGCCGAGGAAGACGTCAACAATACCAAGGACTTATATTAAAAGATGTACACTACCTTGTCATCAATACCAGTTGTAAGAGCAACAAAGAATTAAAAAATTAAAATAACTTGACTTCTAATTGATCATTTGGAAAAGTGGCAGAAGGTAGATCTGTTGAACTGCATCCCAATCAACACAAATACTGCAGAAGACCTATTGGAACTCGCATGGGTTCAAGATTCTCACAGAAATCAAAGTTTGATGAAGGAAAAATCATGGTTTGGGGCTACATTCAGTATGGAGGCATACGAGAGATCTGCAGAGTGGATGGCAATATCAACAGCCTGAGGTATCAAGACATTTGTGTTATCCTTCTCATACTACAGTCTTCACATCAAAGTTCCTGAAAGCAAAGAATGTCAAGGTGCTCCTGGATTGCATGTCTGGGGTAAGATGAAGGAGGAGGCACTGAAGATGAATCCAAAAAATCTCTGGGAGTTCTGCAAGAACGCTTTCTTTGCCATTCCAGATGATTTTATTAATAAGTTATTTGAGTCATTGCAGAGATGTATGCAGTGATGTATGGATGCAGTCGCCCAAGCTCATAGGAGTCATTCATAGTATTAATTCTTTTTTTCACTGCACCATGACTTTATATTCTATACTGTACATTATTTCTGATAAGTGACAAGACTTTTGTCTAAGCAAAGTCAGACCTTACTGTTGTAATTAAATAATTAAAAATCAAGGCATGATCATAATTTATTTAGGTAACATAAGTGTAACCTAGAGGCATTTGCCTTTCATACAAGCAACTTCTGATACCAAATGTTCAACTAGAAGTCAAGATTTGAAGTCAAGGTTCAGTGTCTAGTACTAATGCTGGTAGAGACGAGTCTCTCTGACCAATCGGTGATCAGCAGTATGTATAATCCATGTCCTGGGACAGGAAAGGATCGCTTGGAACCTCACCCAAAGAGAAACTAAATAAAGTATCAGGCACTAGTTATGTAACGCAACTGAAAAGTCCCCAAAATTACGCCGCGTCGAACCACACTATATCATGCAGTGAAAAAGCACCTTAATACTGTGTGTACTCTTAAGGCACCAGTATGGACCTTTTGGGTACAAGCATGTACCCAATGACAGCTTGTGTATCTTTCTGAGAGTGCACAAAAAAAAAAAAAATAAATAAATAAAATAAAAATTTTGATTACACATTGTCTTTAAAATATCTTTGTGTTCCACAGAAGAAAGATATGTGAGAGGGAAAGTAAAGAATGACATAATTTAGCTTTCTGCGTAAACTACCTCTTTAAGAAACTGTCCTGACTTTGATTAATTGCTCAGCTGCAACCAAGAACCACAGTTGCCCGAAACTGTAAAGCCCCCAGAGTTTGCAGACAAATCACTACACCCCATATAACATCCCCACAGCTGAATGACAGTCTAAAATGACTCGTCTCTGCAGGAAAAGCAGAGAGGAAGCCAGAAAGTAATACTGTTACAGTAATCCTTACCTGTGACCAACAGTCTTCCCGAAGTGCTGGCCGTACCAAACTGGTTTCTAGCCAAGCAAGCATAGTTTCCCCCGTCCATCTTGGTCACATTTGTGAGTCTAAGCGTTCCATCAGGGAGTAAAGTTATCCTAAAGGAGAAAACCACAATCCTCTCAAATCACATTTAAACTTGGTTAACTCATAATAGAGCTGGATTCCTGAGTGTAAATGCGTTTTTATCTGTCTGTAACAGTAGGAATGGGGTAAGAGGAACATAATATGTGTTTCTTAAGAATGGCACATAAATCTTTGACTCATACAGCTGCCCGAGAGCCAATGAGGCTGAAGAATGTGCGCTCACACGAAAACAGCCACTGAAACGTAAAGCAGAGTGTTTTTTTTTAGCTCAATACACAGTCCCATTATTATTAGAATCAGACCCTTCAGCACTATTACACTTAATTTTAAAAAACGCAAACCCTTATTTTCTCCTGCACATGATAAGTGCCTGCAATTCTGAAGTGCTTTCATTTAATTGCTATTTGCAAGTACCTCTAATAACGATTAGCCACGTTCAATAATTCTGTATAACAAATAAGGCTGCACAATATATCGTTTCAGCATCGGTATCGCAATGTGATCATTTGCAATAGTCATTATAATTGATAATTTTGCAAATGTTTGTAGAGTCCTGTGACTGTATGAGGAATTTAAAAGTATTCAGGCATAAGAAAATGTGCTGTTTTTAACTTTAGTAACAATACATTGTATTAACTTGTTCATACAACGAAGATTATGCAGCATTATTTTACATTAGATTATTCAATAACTGTATAACTAAACACAGTTAGACTTCTCTGAAAACAATAAAACACCGTTTATTTACTTTGTATATTTTTTAATTGAGTTTTTCTATGCTCACTTGACTGTTTAATAAATTGTATGCAGATGCACTGCCCTATAGAATCATCGGAATCAGTCTAAAATAATAAATTATTTCCAAATAGATATTCAAGGTGGAATTGTATTCATATTTTGCTATATCACAGAGTAAAAAAAAACCTCAATGTTATATTTTTCACAATATGGTGCAGCTCTAATAACAAATGTAGTTTATATCCACATGGAATCATTTTAAGGACTTTAAGTTATGTGTGGAGGTCCAGTTAATTTTAGTACAGTAGTACAGAACATTTAGAATAGTAATGTTCTTGAAACTGAATTCTATCATTGAATTAATTCTATTTTATGGTATCTACCATAGTTTATACACTACACTCTCAGAAAAAAAGGTAATTAAAAGAGTTGTTACTAGGAAAGTAACTTTTCAAAAGGTAAACATTTAAACCAAAAGGGTCCCTATCAGTATCTTAACTTCTATGGTAACTTGTAGATTGATCCTCTGACACTTTAATCTTTTATTATTTACATCTTTATACTATTTTTATGGCACCTCCCATAGTTTATACTCAAAAAATGGTGTGAGAGCTGTCGCTGGGATTGTACCTTTTCAAAAGGTACACATTCGTATCAATCGGGTTAATTTTTGTATACATCGGTACCTAAAAACTAGTTTACCACTTGAAATATTTTCAAATATGGTCCAAATGTACTTTACAGTATGTGTTTGTTTTGATTAGCTCTTGCACCTTTGTTTCTAACACTGATTGCAGTGATTTCTGATTCAGAGTTTCTGAATCAATGTATTTATTATTGATATGTATAAAATGTATTTATATTAAATACATTTTTAAAGCAATATCTTTTTAACAAATTGCTTTGTTGTTAATTAAAAATGAATGAATCAAAGAATAACTCAATGAGGACAAAAACACATTTAACAAAATACTGCTAAATTACCTGAATTTAATGCATAATAATAAAGGAAATCTAGCTATAATTTTTTATATTATCACACAGCCAGAATTAGCACCAGTAAAACTAAAATGTTAGTAGTATTATTTAGAAATTTATATGTATTTCAAATCTTTTTTTCTGATAATAATCCCTGTAATGTAATGTCAAACATTTAAATTAAAAATTATCTGTGATTTCTCAATGTAAAAAAATGAAATGGAAACATTACTAGACTCACACAGAATCTGCGCGTGCAGAAATACACAGATTTCTGTCGATTTTTAGCCCATCATTGAGTCTATGTATTTACTTGTGTACATGTGTATAAATGTATATTTATTAAATTATATACTCATACTCATTTTAATTAATTTCAGTAATATTATTATGACACAATAACAGTAATATTAAAATGTTAATATAATTTATGTACAATACAGTTTGTAAAGTAATATTTTTTAGTAGATATATTATGATAGACTTTCATTGTTTACCAAATAAGTGGATCTAATTGGATTTGCATTGTAAACATTAAATAAAAGTTGCATTATTAAATAAAAAAAAAATATATTTTTGTTTTCATATTTTCAGTTGTAGTTATGTTACGTGTAAAATCATTCCACATAAATCCACAGATTTTAAAATGTTTTTACAAAATTCTCTGCAGAAATAGCAAAAAATTTCATGCAGATTTTGCCTGGCCCTACTCATACCACTTAAATGAATGGCAGTGTGTGTGGTTCCTAAACAAATGCATGTAGAAGATTGTGCAAATGCCTCTAGTCTCCCCTATACATATCAGCGATTCACAGTATATCACCCAGACTGCAAATGCCTCCGTGAAACCCATTGCTGGAATGTTAATGCTGTACTGCACACTTCCCCGGCAATGCGCTTACAGTTAAATTGGTCCAGGGACGTCTCGCCGAACGCTCTCAAAACAAACAACTGCGGCTTAATGCAAATCTATTGTTCTCCCACAGTAGTTCTCCAGCCCTGACAGGATTCCTCCCATACTATTTAATCCAACTTCATTATAAAAAGAGCCAAGCTCGTGCTTCCTCAAGTGGCCTCCTACCAGGAATCATTTCATACTTGACAGACTCAACCCAAAATGCCGAGCGACCTCCTGCCGGCCCAGCCTAATGGCCTGCTTCATAATTCATGAGTGTTATGGTCAGTGAGCGACCACAATTGGCAATGCCGCTTCCTTTGATAGCTGTTAAGCTGCAGATAGTGTGAACATAGCAGAGCTGCTGAGGTGAAGCCTTTGCGCCAATACATGGTCAGAAGGAAGGGATAAGAAGAATTAAGGTGAGACGCTGCAGGCGAAAACACAGTTTCTTTGTGCACCTGTACATTTCCAGATTTTTGGGCTTTTTGCTGATAAGTAAGTGACTTTTTTTCTCTTCTGTCTGCTGTTTTTATGTGTCTATTACACATCTGAGTTTTATTTGTCATCCTTTATAAATTTGTTTCTGTAGATTTCAATTACAATAGTTTTTTATTTAAATTTTGCATTGAACCAAAATTCTGTCCTTCAACAGCACTTACATAAACCAAATTATTGGCCAGATTTACAAAGCAAGGCAATCGCAAAACTAAAACAGTTCAGATGGCCATGGAGATTTCTGTGGATTATTTATTGACAATGCACACATTAAGGAACAAAGATGTAAAATCCCATTGACATATTGATCAATGCAATAAGCACAGCACAAAAGAAAATAAGATAAAACTAATTAAAAATAGGTCAAACTAATAAATCATCACCTTAGAATTAAACAGTTCTATCTTGTATTCACAATTTCTTATTAAATGACAACTGATTTACATTATGTGTTTTTTTTTATTCAACCGGACTGCTCCGTTGTTAAAAAAAGGGTCCCACTTTATATTAAGTGGCCTTAACTATTATGTACTCACATCAAAATTAATAATTCGTTACAATGTACTTATTGTGTAAATACATGTTTTTACATTGCACTTATGCTTAATTAACTACCTGTATGTAATTACATTTGTAATTAATTTCTGCAATTACATTTGTAAATACACTGCTGACCACCCCTAACACCTTAACCCACCCTTAAACCTGCCGATATTTGGTTTACAGTTGTTTCTTTCTCCATCCATTGGTCACGCACACACTAAACTAATAAATGTTATGACAAAATACCCTTTATTATAATATTAACATCTAAAAGGATGTAACTTCATTTAAATACCTAAACCCAATAACTCCACAGGAAGATGGCAGACCAGCCTTCACTGTAAACAACAACATGGACACAGAAATGGGAATGTTGTAGGCGCCATTGTGCAGTTAAACTCTGCCTTTTTTACTACAACAGCTGCATATATTCACAAGAGGCAAGCTATTGTTCGAGCACTTGCTAATCGCTCGCATTTCAAGCGACAGAAGTTTAGAATGCCGAGCGAGACTGCTTCCTTTTTATACTTGAACACGCATGCCCAGAGTGCGCGAATGGTCACATGATATACGTTTTCACTGGAGTAGTGTGGACGGAGATATGTTCAGAAACGCTGGGTGAGACGCTAGTGTGGACGCGGATCATTTTCATGCTAAAACGCTGTTTTAAAACTAAAACACATTAGTGTAAACGGGGCCTTAAAATTTGCATATGTTTGGGAAACTTCATAGGAAACTTCATCAAATACACATTCAGTAAGGCCAGGCACAAAAATAGCTGTGACCACAACATTTCTGCACTATTCTTCTCTGTGTCTGTTTTTAGTAAATATAGACAGTACAGTTTTAATGCTAAAAAGATCTCTGTTAATAAATCTGACCCCTGTTTTTCATTCATATCTGTATTCTGAATGGTTTTAACTAACTATAAAACATTTGAATTTTGATTAATATATAACAATTATATATAGCTCCATGAATGTTTTTTTTCCAAATGATGGAGTGATAAAAAGAGATTCCCCAAACCCCCTCTGTAAAAACCTTGACTCTAATATGTCAAAATGAAACAATATTACCATATTCACCAGCAGTGTCTCACTTAAAGGAATAGTTCACTCCAAAATATATATTTGCTTCTCTGTTAAACACACACAAATGCAAAATATATTAGGAAGACTACTGGAAATCAGTCGTCATTGACTTCCATAGTAGGTTTTATTTTTTACAATCTTCAAAATATCTACTTTTGTGTTTAACAGAAAAAAACAAATAAATAAAAACTTGGATCCACTTAAGGGTAAACAAATGATGACAACATTTTCATTTAAGGGTGAACTATCCATTTAAGCATAAGAACGCAAGAAAATGAAGGGAGAAAAGGTTGGTATTTGTACCTGTCAGTCCTCTGCATCACTTCATTGTCTTTCCTCCACAGGGTGATGGCTGAGGGAAAGGCCTGCGGTTTGCACTCCATGGTGACTGTGCTGCCTGTCTTGGCTTTAAGCAGGGTTCTTAGAGGGCTTCTGGAAAAGTCTGGGGGCGAAGCTGTAGAAAAACACAGGGCCCAGAGAGTCAAACTGCCGCCTCAGGCATGGATGCCCTGTGCGCACAACTGAAAATGGACAGCAGGGCCAAAAGCAGCCTTATGTGTGTGTGTAGTGCTGATCTAAGAGCACTTAAGCATTTTCTCTTAAAGAAACAGCTCAGAGAGAATTCTGGAGGGACTGCACTTGCTGTTGTTTTGGTGATTCACTAAAGAAATTATGCAAATCAGGGAAATTAGGGATGAATGCAATTTGCACGGTGCAGTTCTCACCATGCAGGGAGGTTTTGAGTGCAATGTCTCTGTTTCCACCTGGTTTAACATGCGTTTTCATTGATCTGATCAGAAGTGGTCGGCTGAGACGCATTATCATTTCAATATATCACAGCGCTTTTGCTCAAATGAGTCTCTTGTGAGTACTACTGTTAGATATTTATTGAGACCATTCCCTATTTTTTCATCATGCTCTACGTCTCATCATCACTTTTAAAGGAAAGCTGATGCATGAGCACTGCTGAATTAATGAACTCATGTAATGCAGATGTGGATGGTCACTGTGATTTTGATGTTAATTTGCATAAAATGGGAAAACAATCTGTTCGTGAATAGTGCACTTCCACATCCACTTGAGGTCAATTAACAAACACATTTTAAATCCGGATGTAAAAAAAAGCAAGGCTTTTCAGGATTCAGTTAATTCCATCTAGTTGTCATAGATATAATAATAATAATAATAAGAATAATAATAATAATAATAATAATAATTATTATTATTATTATTATTATTATTATTATTATTATTATTATTATTATTATTATTATAATAATAATAGGGTGTCAAGGCGGCATAGTGACTAGCCCGATCGCCCCATAGCAAGAAGATCGCTG
The DNA here is from genome assembly GCA_903798035.1 of Danio albolineatus. Taxonomy (NCBI): domain Eukaryota; kingdom Metazoa; phylum Chordata; class Actinopteri; order Cypriniformes; family Danionidae; genus Danio; species Danio albolineatus. The sequence continues at coordinate 11,028 of CAIGQQ010036276.1, forward strand.
GCTCGAGCCTTGGCTCAGTTAGTATTTCTGTGTGGAGTTTGCATGTTCTCCTCATGTTCGTGTGGGTTTCCTCCGGGTGCTCCGGTTTCCCCCACAAGTCCAAAGACATGTGCTATAGGTGAATTGAATAAGCTAAATTGGCCATAGTGTGTGTGAGTGTGTGTGTGAGTGTGTGTTTCCCAGTGATGGGTTGCAGTTGGAAGGGTCTCCGCTGCATGAAACATATGCTGGATAAGTTGGTGGTTCATTCCACTGTGGTGACCCCAGATTAATAAAGAGACTATAAGTCGAAAAAAAAAAATTAAAGAATGAATAAATAATAATAATATTAATTATAAAAACAATTGACAAAAAGTAAAACAACAAAAAGCAATGGCTAAAATAAGAACTATAGATGGAATATATAAAAACAATAACAATTTAAAAATTAAGAAAAAAAACTAAATAAAGACAGAATATTTAAATATGATAATTTAAACTATAAACTATTAATACAATCTACAACGATTAGCGATACTAAAATTCATTTCCTTAAGCTTAGTTTCTGATTTATCATGTCACCACATTAGAATGATCTGCCAAATATTTTGATAT
>CAIGQQ010036276.1:12021-25655 GCA_903798035.1 Danio albolineatus
ATATATATATATATATATATATATATTCTGATATATGTATATATATACAGTTGCAGTCAGAATTATTAGCCACCCTGAATTATTAGCCCACCTGTTTATTTTTCCCCCCAATTTCTGTGTAACAGAGAGAAGATTTTTTTCAACACATTTCTAAGCATTATAGTTTTAATAACTCATTTCTAATCACAGATTTCTTTTATCTTTGCCAGGATAACAGTAAATAATATTTTACTAGATATTTTTCAAGACACTTTTATACAGCTTAAAGTGACATTTAAAGGCTTAACTAGGTTAAATAGGTTAACTAGGCAGGTTAGGGTAATTAGCCAAGTTATTGTATAACAATGGTTTGTTCTCTTGACTGTTAAAAAAAAAAAACAGCTTAAAGGGGCTAATAATTTTAACCTTAAAATGGTTCTTAAAAAATTTAAAACTGCCTTAATTCTGGCTGAAATAAAACAAATAAGACTTTATCCAGGCGAATGTGCTACTCACTACGCCATCGTGGCGCCCTTCAACTGTATATGATGTTTTTAATCAATATATTATATATCTATGTTACAATTATTTTACATTAGTTTTGTTATTATTTGAGGTAAGGAAGATGAATTTCTGTCACGATCAACATGAAATATACACAATAAAACAATAACAATAAAAATAATCCAAATAAAATAAACTTTAGGGGTCTAATGTGTGTTTTTAATCTTCTTTTGCCTGTATTAACCTTTATTTTGCATTATGGAATTACGCTATTTTCTTTGATTGTCATGAATGAATGAATTTTGATTTATTTGCTTATAGGAAAATGACTAGAGAAATAATAAACGGCCAAAGTACTTGCTTAACAAACGTGTTTATGACAATGCATAAGCAGTATAATAAAAAAAAAAGTTAGTATGAAGCATTTTTTGCAGCTAAAAATCAATAGAAGTGAATGAGATCAGAAGTCTCTTGCAAATGACTGCATCCGTTCTCATGTGAAATAATAAAATAAATAATAAATAACAAAAACAACAACAACAACAACAAAGTCTGCAACATAAAATCCTCAAGATCACTAAAAAAACAACATTAAAAATAAAGTGTAATGACATGGATAATTTGAAAATTCCCCTAAACCTGTTTAGGCAAGGCATGATATTAAGCTGACATTCCACCAGTGTTTAAATGCACTGTCCATCTTTTAAAATAGCCCTTCCATGAAACCCACTTTCCGCCAGCGATGACGTAAAGCCAAACAACCAGCGCTAATTGGGTGTAATGTGTCTCCTCTGCCGAGAATCAGCGCTTATCCAACGCTGCGAATGGGAAAGCCGCTTATGCACTGTCATAGTGAACACGAAGCGGCCTAAAGCATTGTTAAACGGCATCTCTATTACCTAATTAGCCCTCGGAGGGTTTTCTGGCACCCGCACAAACATCATTAGAGAAGCCCTGTGAAGGAATCAAAAACAGTGGTGTCTTAATGACCCCTATGCACGCTCCAGCATCTTGGTGTGTGTGAGCCGATGACAGAGATATGCTTCTGCTCTTTGTCAGTGTCTGCTGAAGGTTTTTCCTCCGTTGTGGCTTTGTCAGGTTGTCAACAGAGCGGCCACAGCTCCTCATCTCCAACCAGACGATCAATAGCGGATTAACATTACTGAAAGTCACGGTGGCACGGCGGCCCTTCTCCGAATGCAGACAAATCGATGTTTTTATGGTAAATGGTGAAAAGAGATGCAGCGCTTGGGTGTGTGAGGGAGTTCGTTTGAGTTGGTGAGAGCTCTACTGACACAATGAAGCTCTTTTTCTGAAAATATGTACAAGCACTTCTTTCTAGTGTCAAGTGAACCAGTGACTCATAAAGCTGCTCACCATGATCTTAAAAAACTACATAAGGAGGCGTTTATTTTGTTAAAAGGTGCTCGAGTTTAACTAGTATAGTCATGATCGGTGATAATGATACATTTTTGAATGCTTTGTATTTTTTTAAGCTGTGACAACAACGGAGAGATGTACTTTATCCTGCTTATTACAAGGCTACTTGCCACAAAATCTAAACATTAACCACAAAACATTGTTCTGAGCCATAATAGATAGCTCCCAACCCTCCCATTTTCCCGTTTACAGTTCTATTCAGCTATCATCCCGTAAAGGTATTTTCCCGTATTTCTCCTGTATTTTCAGTCTATAAACATTAAATAGCCGATCCTCCCTTTACGCAACCCATACCGCCGAACCACCAGCCCCTTGCTCTTAAATGTGAGTCAGTTCTGTGCTTTCATTTTATTTAGGCATGAAACACTTTGAAATAAATACAAAAATGGCAGGATTCCCTTTCCTTTTCATTATAGGTGCCGTGACTCTTCCTATGCAATCCTCAAAACACTCATAAAGCAGTGCGTGACTGTCAGCTGACGTGCTCCATAGTGATAAATAGATGCTGTTTCCCAAACAGATTCTGTATATGCGATTTGAAGCATAGTGAAATTGGATGCTGGGTTTTGGGTGCGTTTGAACAGACATATACACATAATTAATAATGATAACATCTAAAGATATCGATCTTGATGTTTTTTTTTTTCAAACACAACTAATTTTGTCCTAAATAAACATAAAATGTTAGAAAAGCAATCGAATGCTTTCATTATAATGTTAGATGTGTGCATTTTTAAAGAGACACCTCTGTTATTTAATGTAATCAAACAAAAAATTCTAAATTAATGAGATTTGTATCCCTTATTTTCACATCCCAATGTTGACAGGTATGCCATAATAGTTTATAAATAAATTATAAACTATTATACTATTAAACTATTAATTATAAATTCTTGATTTATATGCAATATGGAGCTTAAAATATGACAAAACAATCTGAATTTCAATTGTGTTCATCTGAATTATTGACAATTTTAATTTGGTAAAACTGAACATTATATGCCATTAAAATATATAACAAAAATGGCAATATTATGTCATTAAAAAATAAAATTGTTTTCTTAAAAATTAAGAAGTCAAATCAATTTCATATAAACTGAAATTTTATGCCATTTGCCATTCAGTATATGCCATTTTGAATTAGAATTTCTCAGAGTATTGAACATTTGAAACTGATTTTTAATGGCAGATTTTTATAGACAAACAACCTATTTTTGTGGTTCAGAATTCCTACATGGCAGATATTCAGTTTGAAAATAAATAAAGAATGGTTTAAATTTAGCAAGATGAAGAAATTCAGAACATCATATTCAATATTCGAAAATTCAAAATGCAGAAATATTCAGGTTGCGCAGAAAGTAGGTCAGAGGTTGTCTATAGAAGTGGTGCCCAATGCCCAGGCCAAGAACCGGCACAGATCCATGGATCGATTGGTACTGGGCCACACAAGAAATCATTAATTATTTCTTTTTTATTTACTATCTGAGTCTGAACAATCTTCTATTTTGAAAAATCTTTTTTTTTTTTTTTTAAATTGACCGTATTCTCTCAATTACATCTTGCTCACTTTAGCACCAAAATTTAACTCAAGGCTCGCAAAATGATTAAGAAATAGATGTCTTTGGACATTTTCTTTGTAAAGGGGAAAAGGCCCAATGAAGGACACACAAACTGCTAAGTAATGCATCCACAACCCATACGTAAACAAATCAAGTGAATCCAGTATGTCTGTGCTGTCAACTGCTTTCAAAGGTCAACTGCTGGAGATAGCAAATGACGGCGGCCTTAGGGGCCGTTTTGCATATTGCTTTTTTTTCGTGCGCAAGTTCGTTAATTTCAATCGAGCCGCGATGCGCTCACGCCTTCCAGGCATACACAGTTGAAAACTTTTCAACTTTAAAACAGCAACAGCAGAGAACTACATTATTAACTATTTTATTTTGTATGGGAAATATTTTATTTACAAACAAAAAATCTTGAACTCGCAGCCTTCATTGTCACACTTTTTAATTGAAATTGATATATTTATTAAATCTCTTAGATTGGTCAATAACAAGAAAAGTGATAGATTCTTGGCTCATTATGATAATTATTTTGGAAATATCACTGATACATAAGTTCTATGTCCTCTTGATGTATTTGTGCTATGTATACCTTACTATTTATTTATTTTATTTTATTTTAGGTTTGTTTTTTTCCTTTTTTTTACGGTTTTATATGTTTACAATCTTACTTATCTATATCTGTTAAGTTACTATCATTGTTACTATCATTGTCTTTTTGTATAGTTTGACCTTTGTATGTGTGTTACTGAATCAAAAAAAAAAAAAAAAAAACATTTTGGAGTTAGCTTCCACTGTTATGCTGATGATACACAACTTTATATCTCCTCTCAACCAGGTAATTTGTTTGAATTTACTAAATTAACAGATTGTATAGCTGATATTAAAAATTGGATGACTAATAACTTCTTATTACTAAATTCAGATAAAACTGAGGTCTTGCTTATTGGTCCCAAAAATCTCACACGCAAAAACTTAGAACACTGTCTAACCCTTGATGGATTCTTTGTCCTCTGTCAGGGTTCTGCCAATCCTGTCTTGTTAATCCTTGTCTTGTGGCAGAGTCCGGACACTAGCTCTGTCTAGTCCTGTGTCTTGTCCTTGTGTCTATGTATGCGTGCGGATTGTGGGCGTGCTTGGGCCGTGCACGCTTCCGTTTGATACGGGCGCGTGGGGTCTGGGCGTGTTCGCGATCGCGCGCTCGTCCTGGTGTTTTGTTTTGTTCTGTCGGCATCGCGCTGCTGCGTTCACAGCGTCTCCGTTTAGTTTGCGATGGCCCTGGGATGAAGCATGCGCGTTGCATATGTGTGAGCGCACTGTAAGATGTTTTCATTTTATCGTGTGCTTGTGTCTCGCGTTCAGTCCTCTGTTGTTGTGTTTAGCACGTGGTGTGTGTGTGTTTACACACACACACACACACCGCGTGCTCGTCATGTGTTCTAGTCTTGTGTGAGTGCGTGGCTTGTGTCATGCGCTCTCCTGTCTATTGTCTAGCCCCACCCTCCTTGTTAACCCATTATTAGTCTATTATGTTCACCTATTTGTTTGTTAATGTCTGCTTTAAATTCTCCTCATGTCTGCTGTCCTGTGCCAGTTCGTCGTCGATATTCCTCCTGTCTAGTTGTGTCCAGCCCTGTCCAGCCCTGCTCTATCCCTGCCAGCCCAGTCAAGTTTGTTTTTGAGTGTTTATTTGTTTTGGTAATGTTTTCCCCCTCGGGGTTGTTTATTTTGCTATTTTATTTTATTTCTATTATCAATAAATACCCATTTTGTTGCAATTGAGTCCTCGCTCTCCTTTTCCCCAACACCAACCTTGACAGTCTTCATCCTCAGTCAAAAATTTGGGGGTGATTTTTGATAGCAGCCAGTCATTTGAAGGCCAGATTTCAAGCATCTGTAAAACTGCTTTTTTTCATCTTTAAAATATTGCCAAACTTCGACACATGCTATCAATGTCTGATGCGGAAAAGCTCATTCATGCTTTCATGACGTCTCGATTAGATTACTGTAATGCATTACTAGGCGGCTGCCCTGTTGGCCTGATTAATAAAACTTCAGCTAGTTCAAAATGCAGCTGCTAGAGTGATTTCTAGAACAAAGAAATATGATCATATTACTACAGTTCTTTCAGCATTGCATTGGCTCCCTATTAAATATCATAAGTCTTACTGACTACCTACAAAGCTCTGAACGGCTTGGCTCCCCAGTATTTGCAGGAGCTCCTGATTTATTATAGCCCATCACGTCCGCTACGCTCAATTAATTCTGGACAATTAATCATTCCCAAAATATCAAAATCAACTGTAGGTGGTAGATCTTTCTCTTATCTGGCACCTACACTCTGGAATAGCCTTCCTAGCACAGTTCGGGAAGCAGACACACTCTGTCAGTTTAAAACTAGATTAAAGACACATCTCTTTACATTAACATACACATAAAACACAAATGCTTTGGAATCCAAATCCTCGAAAGGATTATTAGTCTGCATTATTTAGGGCAACCGGAGCCGGGAACACTTCCCAAAAGACATCATAATTTGAATGGCATCTGCGCTCATGTTAGTCTGTTTTTTTATTATTCCTGAGGTTTCCATAATCCTGGACCATGCCGTATCCTGAGCAGCTGCTGTGGTGGTCATGGAGGAGTGGAGAGCATGAGACAGATTCCTGTAAGACTATCCCTGTGACAGACGAGTCCTTGCATTGTTCCCGAAGGGCCAGCCTCTTGACCAGCCGGTGACCCACCTGTGGTCTCTCCATGATGGATGTCCAGCGTTCTCCAGCCCCAGCGCCATAGACTGCAGCTCTGCACAAGACGTCTAACCATAGGAGAAATGGTCGTGCCCAACTGAGCCTGGTTTCTCTCAAGGTTTTTTAATTCTTCACTTTCGCCAATTGGTGAAGTTTTTTCTCGCCGCTGTCACCTCTGGCTTGCATGGTTCGGGACTTGTAGGGCTGCGCATCGATGGATTACTCTTCAGTGTTTGGACTCTCAGCAGTGAATATTAAACCATGCTGAAATAAACTAAACTGAACTTCAACACTGAAAACTGGACTGACACTGTTTCAATTTTTTATAATGCATGTGAAGCTGCTTTGACACAATCTACATTGTAAAAGCGCTATATAAATAAAGATGAATTGAATTGAATTGAATTTAATTTTGACTTAAATGCCACAAGCGTGATTTACGTAACAAGAACTAAGCGATAAGCTTCATACTTTATATGAAATGTACACATTTTGGTAGACTAATTATCTCAGACAAACACAGAACACCCAAACAGTACATTGCGTTTTAATTTTCTCAACTGAACTAGTATCAGAGTTGCAGCAATGTTTTGCCAGATTGTCATCCTCTGAGTAAACTGTTGATGGTCGCCTAGGAATCTATGTTCAACCACCACAACTCTCCTATCCCTCCACACCCCTGGCTGCGGTAAAATTGTCAAGCATTGATTGGTCCACAGTGACAAAAAGGTTAGGGACCACTGGTCTACGGGAAAGAGTAGATGATCTTCAAATGATCGAACAAATCATTCAGAGGTAACTAGAACAATAAAATTGGGGCAACTAGAAAAATTAGGATAACTACAAAAAGTTCCCAAAAATTCAGCCCTGGGCACGTATCTCCAAAGAGCCTGGGTTGAAAGCTTGCAAAATAACCAGAAAAAATATTATGTACTGTCATTGCGAAAGAAAAAAAAGAAAAAAAATGAAATTAATTATTAAAAATCAGTTATCAAAATTTTGATGCTTAAAATGTGTTGACATTTTTTCCCTTTTAAAGGATTGTACTGCAGCGTTGCCGACCTGCCAAAAGGCTGTGTTGCGAAATGTTGTAAAAATGTTTTCTGCTAGCTGAGATGCAGCTGCAAAGTGAACAAAGGCCCAAGATAATTGGAAATGAGAAGGTACAGGAGTATCTCTTACCCAACACCACCAGCTCTGCACCAAAATAAATGATCCCGTGTTTGTTCTCAGCGACACATTGATACATGCCAGCATCTGAGAGGTTTACAGAGCTGATTGTCAGTGCTCCGTTCTCGATCTGGATCCTGTCCTGTGACACAGAGCACGAGCAATGAAAAGAGATTAAAATAGACATACAATCAAGCCGAAGAACAAAGACTGTGCTTTAGTCATTATAGAAATCAATGCAACATTGTTATATACGTTTACTAGAGGCCTCCTGCTGTGTTTTGACATGAGGATCATTGCACTGACAACTCAGATCTTTTTGCGAAGGCATCATTATTGTTTGCTCCACTTGAATTTTACCTCAGCAGCCAGCAGTTCTCCGTTCTTCAGCCAGCTGTATGAAGGTTTGGGTTTCCCGTTGGCTTTACACTCCCAGAACAACCTCTCTTCAATTGATAAAGCAATGTCCCGCATCGTCTGAACCCACTGAGGTTTTGCTGAGGAGATAAAAAGTAAACTATTTAATTGTATATATTGTGCTTCTCTTGCTAATACACATGGCTCCGGATCCGGCACCTCATTTTACCAATCACCCTCCTTAACTGCCCTCCTCCCCTGTCTGCTGTTCACTTTCACTTTCTTCCGTGACTCTCCAACCCTCTTCACTTTTGACCGCGACACCTCTCCTTTCTCTGTTAACATGCCGGATCCGTTACCCCTGATCTGTTCTGGGACCTTGCAATTCACAAATTAAGCACTGCTTATACAATATACTGATTGAAAGGGAATTTTTGGCTTTTAAAATATATCTCTTCTGTACAACAAGGCTGTTACATGATAAAAAAACAGCAGTCCTGTGATGCAAATTTCAATTTTCTGCATCATTAATTTAGTCTTAATGCCACTTGATCTTTCAGAAATAAATCAAAATATGATGTTATTTTCAAAAAAAAAAACATTTGTGATGCGTATTACTTATGTGGAAATTGTTACACGTTATTTTCAGATGTTTTTTTTCAGATGTTCAGATTTTTTTTAGAATTTTCAATGTTATATGTTTTTTTTATGGCACAACTTTATTTGTTGTGCAGAACCTTTACATTCACAAACAGCTACATTAAATACTGAATAAAAGCTAACAGAACCCATAAAAAAACACTACAGTGATTTATAGTAAACACACAGTGTTTTAAAGCCATCATGAACAACACTTGTACAGCATTTATTAATCAAAATTGAACATTTACTAATGCGTTGTTAACATACAAGTCCATGCTTGTTAACAGTAGTTAATGTAGTTAACGAACTAACATTAAACAACTGTATTTTCATTAGCTAACGTTAACTAACATGAACAAATACTGTAGTAAATGTATTGTTCATTGTTTGTTCATGTTAGTAAATGCATTAATTAACATTAACTAATGAACCTTACTGTAAAGTGTGACTGGTGATCCTATAGTTGCTCTGGTATAAAACAACTACATTAATATAAACAAATTACCCAGTGTTACGATCACCAGTGATCTTGGCTGTGCAGATCGCTGGAGAACTACACATCTGACCTAAATGAAATACAACTCCCAGAAGCTTTTGCACTCACACACCAGCTCCCGATTCCCTCTGATTACACACAGCTGGAAGCTTATGATGGACTGATTACTAGGACTATAAAGAATTTTCATTCACATACACTCAGAGTCTTGTCAACACTAAGTAAGCATTACGAATCGTTAGAGGTAGGCAAAACGAGGCTTCATGAAACACAGAAACAGTCGAAGCAAATATGTCGAAGCTTTGAAGCCCCACTCTACAGTGACACCCTGTGATCATTTTTATGTATTGCTCTGGAACAGCTTCTGCAAAGAAACAGTTAAGCACATTGAGTTATTAAATCCCACGTTGTAGAGTTGAGGTTTCAAGTGATTTCGAGAGGAGTGAGTTCCTGACTAGCATGCAGAGGTATTGGGTTCGAATCCAGGGTGATGCAGCTATAGATGTTAGTTTTAAATGCTCTGTTCTTGTAACGTGTTTTTCTTTGACATTGGTCTGATATCCCAATGAACACTTTGTGATATGTCTTGTTTTAGTCATGAAACAGAAACATTATTGAAATACAGCATGTCAAAATTTCTCGGTCCACTAGGCCTCATGGGACAGAGTTTTGTTGTTTTTTAACCTGTGAGTCAAATGCAGATTCGCCAGTTTTCCAAACACTACTGAAATGACCGATGCTTTGACTCGCTTTAGTCACATGACCTGGTGTTTCGAAACACTTTAGTCATTTAACCTGTGTGTTTCGAATAATCTTCGGGGTCTCGACACAGTGTCGAAACATCAGTATTACACCTTGCCTTTTGCTTTATTTGACTGTTTGTGTTGTTTTGTAGTGGTGGGCAGAGTGAGGCTTCATGAAACACTGAAACAGTCAACGCAAATGTGTCGAAGCTTCGAAACATTTAGAAACCCATCTCTACAGTGACCCCTAGTGGTCATTTTTTATATATTGCTCTGGAACAGCTACATAAAATAAATAAATAGAAAAACAGTTATGCAAATTGAGTTAATAAACTCCACATTTAAACCCCTGCATGCTCCTGTTTTGAATTTTGCATTTGCATCCTAACTTCTGTTGCAACCTGACTCATTACACCCAGTACTGTAATGTTTTCTACAACAATTTATATCATACTACAATTCACAACAGTGTATTGTTGTAAAAACGGAAGTATACTAGAGTATTTATATAGTTTGAAAGTTCACTATAGTTAGTTGATGATACAGTACGATGTCCCATTCATCAATAATGTTGAAAACAATATATTATATACACAGTATAATGCACTTTACTGTACTATGATAAAAAAAAAAACATAGAGTACATATATTCAAAGAAGCATAAACTTTAAAAATTAGTCTTAATTGAAAGGTTGAAAGAATATTTGTTCATTTATTTCTTAATTTGGCTGTCATTAAACTAATAAAATATATGTAGCATCATATCTGCCAATCTTAATGAAAGCATAATTAAGGCAAGTGCTGTTAGCCTGCTAAATCTCTCCAGCTTTTGATTCAATTTATTTTTACAATAAAGAAAAGCAACCTGAGCCACAGATAGAAAGTAAATTATCACAGACATGAAGTTTTTTGTACAACTTGCACAATTATAGCAACTACAACCCGATCAAAATGTATTAGACTCCATGTGCACCTGAAGTTACTGTTAGTAACTTATTAGATTATTTAACAGTATCTATTTTCATGTTTTAATACTTATATTTTAAATACTAGTATCGATTATGTACTAATACGTATCCGTCGATTGTTTTAAGAGAAACTAGTTAGTAGAACAACACCATTAGTAAAAAAATTAAATCACACGAAAACTCCTAATAGTTTAGAGTGTTCATTTTAATAATAAAACTCCTCCAGTTGGGTCTGTGGAGTATTTAAAACACATGGAATGATTTGACAATAAAGTTTTTTTTATTTATCACCACATTTTCGGGCAACTTAGAGATATAACTCATTCATTACACTACACTGTTAGACATTTTATTGTATTTTTGCGCCAATTTACTTGCAGCACTGTTGTCAGCAAGTTACCGCAACTGTCCCTTTACAGTAACTTACCTATAAATGTGTTTTATAGCAGCAACACCCTACTGCATTTTCATGTTACAGTAAAATAGCCTTACCCCAATTTCTTTTAATGGTAAAATTCCCTTTAAAAATTCAACATAATTTTTGAGACATTTACCTTTACTGTCTTTTGTTTACATTTTACTCTAGCAGTGCAAAAACTTTATTTTGTGTGTTTTAAACTATTAAATTTTATACTTCCAAAACAAATGCTTTCATCAACTGTCTCCTTTTTGCTTTTAACTACAGTAGCAGTATTTGATTATTTTGATTACAGTAGAGTACCGCACATTCCTAATATGTAGTAAGTTACTGCAAAAGGTTTATAGTAACCCACAATGCAGTGAATATTACAGTAGTGAACTGTAAAGAATGTGTGTGGTATTTTACTGTCTTTTTGCAGTAAATAATTGTGATCTTTTTATCAACTGTCTCATTTTTGTCTTCAACTACAGTAGCAGTATTTGACTACTTTGATTACTGTAGAGTACCGCACATTCCTAATATGTAGTAAGTTACTGTAAGAGTTTTAAAGTGAACCATAATGCAGTGAATATTACAGTAGTGAACTGTAAATAATACATGCGGTATTTTAATGGGTGTTTTTGCAGTAAATAACTAAAATCTTTTCATTAACTGTCTCATTTTAGTCTTCAACTACAGTAGCAGTACTTAACTACTTTGATTACAGTAGAATACCATAAATTCCTATTATGCAGTAAGTTACCTTATAAGTTTTTAAAGTGATCCATAATGCAGTGCATATTACAATAGTGAACTGTAAAGAATACATGTGATACTTTACTAGGCATTTTTGCAGCAAATAACTGTAATCAACTGTCTCATTTTTGTTTTTAACTACAGTAGCAGTATTTGATTAATTACAGTAGAGTACCGCTAATTCCTAATATGCAGTAAGCTACTGTAAAAGTTTTAACGTGATCCACATTTCAGTGAATATTATAGTAGTGAACTGTAAATAATGCATGTGATATTTTACTGGGTGTTTTTGCAGTAAATACATTTTTTTTCATAAACTGTCTCATTTTTGTATTCAACTACAGTAGCAGTATTTGATTGTACTTGATACAGTATTTTACAGGCTGTTTTTGCAGTAAATATCTGTAAAATTGCGGCAAAGTCTAACAGTGTACTTACTAGCTACTATGAGTTGGTGTGCTAGATACTAGTTCCTCTAATATACATAATAGTGCATTTTATAGATTACAGTACATGTTAAAAGAGCTTGCCAAAATACTCTTGTTATCGAATTAACAAAAACAGACCTTAATACCATTTGTAAACTGCCTTAGAGTCAAGTTTTGCTTAATCAAGCATTCAATTTAGTGTGATTTAAAGTTCCCTTAAATACTGTATCCACACTTACAGTAATTTTAGGCTTTGCTGAGACATGGACACTCTTTTATCTGATTAACTGGAAGCACACAATGTCAATAATCACTTGTTCCATCCATCTTCCTGCCAATGGTAAAGGCGACAGGTTTCCATTCGTCCCTGCAATACTGTAACAGCCCTGTCTGAATCCATGATTGAACCGTCACACGGTGCTATAATGTGACACTCTCAACGTGTTCAGCGCTGTTGATTTCCGCCAGTCTCCCAAACATATTGAAAAATCATCAGTCACTCTTTCTGCTAATGGCACTTGCAGGATTTGTGGCAACTAAGCACTTAATTGATCAATCGAAACCACACACTGATTGACTCATTAAGAAAACTGATAAACAATTAAGGGATTAGTTCACCCAAATATAGAATTGCTATTATTACTCACTCACCCTCATGTTGTTACAAACCCATAAGACCTTCGTTCATCATCAGAACACAAATTAAGATATTTTACATCAAATCTGAGAACTCTCTCATCCTCCAGAGACAGTAATGGCCCAGAGATGTTCAAAGTCCATAAATAGAAACACAAATACTGTCAAAACATTCCATGAGACTTCAGAGGTTCAATTGTAATCATACAAAGCTCATTTGTAAGGCACAAAACTGTAAATACTAGAAATGCACCATTTTCACACCAAAAAATATGATTTGAAAAACACAAAACACTAACTTGGTGGACAGGTTTCACTTTCTCTCAGCTGTAGCCACTTTGCTATGTGAAGTGACTTTCACACCAGACACAGAAAGTTGTGCACTATGAAACTTGGTCATGCAAGGGAGGTTTAACTATGTTCACTAGCTTGTATTTGTGTTGGGTACAATGTTCAAAATAGCTCTATATTCCACCCTATCTCCCACAATAATGTGCAGACAGGGCATTTCTATATTCTATTCTTGTTCCTAAAGCTTTATTAGTGCTGTTTTGGCTACACTGGTAAAAAAGATTCCAGTTAGAATAATTAAATTTATCTTGTTAATTTTAAAGTTCTTTCTAAATTACTTTTTTAATATTTGATGAATCAATAAATCATTATTACAAAGGTATTTCATTTTCAGTCTTTGACTTTCAGCCAAGCGCATCCAGAATATCGGCCTACACTGGAAAAAGCCATTACTTGACTTTACTTAAAAAAAAAAAAAGAAAGTAAACTTGTCTTATAATTATTTAGTAAAT
>CAIGQQ010036277.1:3020-14483 GCA_903798035.1 Danio albolineatus
AAAAAAGTTTTAAAATGTACCGAGATTAAAACAATAAATATACATATAGATATACAGATATATAGTCCTATTATCGATTAATCAATACAATTTGAAGCAGACATATTTAAGATATATTTTAGACTTCAACTTCTGTTTGTAATCATCAGCTTCTCTTTATGAAGAAAAAACACATGATCAAATCAGTTTCCCTGCACTCCTGACGTTTTTTTCAACATCCTTCAAAATTTCAATTTAGGAGCAAACGTGTTCCTCAGAGAATAAAATAAACAACAAGGCCAGATCGTTGTGAATTGAAGGATGAAATTACATCTTTATCAGTGTTTAGCTATACATACGGCAGCGGGCAGTCTTGTGCTCTTAGCGGATTTACATCGACTTCCAGTAGATGCTCGCCGAGCACTTTTGCCCCCGCAGTTTAAACGACTACCTAATTAATGCTATAGGAGGTTGGAAAGGCTCGGCTATTGGCAACAGCTAATAATTCCCAACATTATCAACTGAAAAAGCCAAGGCTTCTCAGTGAAAACGAGACATTGCCGGGCCATTAGATGAAAAATGCGAACAATAAGCCACAGAGAGCAGTTGCATCAGCCTGTGACGCTGTTTCCATGGGGGAGCAGAGAAAGAGAGACCAGCGGGCAGAGATAGATGGAGAAAGCTTGGGCTAGTTAATAAAGATCAGACTGCTTAGCCCAGTGGAGAATAAAAGGTGTACGAGGAGGACACATCAAATCAGTGAGAACTCATTTAGAGAGGCGCATCGAACTCTGTGGGCCACGGTAACAAAGAGTCTACTCGGCAATCTGCACCTGCGCCGTTCACTCGGGGGAGCAGGAGGAGAACATTATGAGGTCAACTGTGCATTGTTTATTTTATAAGGGCCTGGGTGTTTTAATATCCCTTTGGCATTGAATATTTATCTTTTACATCATGGGCCTTGAAAGAGGAGGGCTTCGCACACGCCTGCAGGTTGAACTCATGTACGGAAGCGTTAGACGTGGAATAAATGAGGCGAAATATAAACAGCGGATACTATCGAACTCATAAATCACTCTTTTTTTTTTTTTTTTTTTTTTTAAGTAACACCGTTCAACCGGGACTCCAAGAGGGCAGAGGTTTTTTTTATGCCTTCCTCTAGCTTGTTGTGTTTTATTAAAAGTCCTAAAGCATTATGATGTTCATTGCAACTCCATAAGAAATAGATGTGAAAAAAACATTGACTAAATGCTTTAGCTGCTTGAGCATCAGCACTTTTGGTCAAGTCCTCACAGCAAGAAGGCCGCTGGTACTAGTCAGGATTGGGTCATTGGATTTTCTATGTGGAGTTTGCTTGTTCACCTGGGTTTTCTCTAGGTGCATAGGTGCTATTGGTGAATTGAATGAACTAAATTGGCCGTAGTATATGTGTGTGAATAAGTGTGCATGGATGTTTCCCAGTAATGGGTGGCAGCTGGAAGGGCATGTGCTGCGTAAAAAATATAATGGACAAGTTGTCGGTTCATTCTGCTATGGTGACCCCTGATGAATAAAGGGTCTAAGCCGAAGAAAAATGAATGAATGACTATTTTGGTTTTGTTTAACATTATCCAATATTCTGCATGGCCTGGGTTATGTCGGTGATAAAGGAATGTATTTTTTTCAGACATGACACACATTATACATGTTTTCCCTATTGTTATATTTAGATTTGCAAAGTGATCATTCTATGACAGCAAAGTATTGTATGCAGAACAAGTTCTACTTTGTTTTTATTATTGCAGATGACTAATCATGATAGATAAATTATCTTTACATCTACTTTGACTGCATAAGATCAAATTAGTGCAGTATTTGATGCTAAAAACACACTTATTAATGTTATTACCAATGTTAAAAACAAAGTATTGAACAGTACATACTATCTAACAAAAGTCATTTGGTTTCAGAAGTGGCTTATATAAAAGGCAAAGGCCTCTAGAGTTCACTGCTTTTACCAAAATAAAATATGGTCATGCCTTGATTTTTAATAATTTAATTAGTACAGTAAGGTCTGGCTCTGTTAAGACAAAACTCTTGTCACCGAACAGAAATAATGTACGCTAAAGAATATAAAGTCATGGTGCAGTGGAAAAATTATTAATATTGAGTATGACTCCCATGAGCTTGGATGACTGCATCCAAACATCTCTGCAATGACTCAAATAACTTCTAATAAAGTCATCTGGAATGATAAAGAAAGTGTTCTTGCAGGAGTTCCAGAGTTAATCGAGATTCTTTGGATTCATCTTCAATGTCAAATTCCTTTATCTTACCCCAGACATGCTCAACAATGTTCAAGTCTGGTAACTGGGCTGGCCAATCCTGGAGAACCTTGACCTTCTTTGCTTTCAGGAACTTTGATGTGGAGGCTGAAGTATGAGGAGCAGCGCTATCCTGCTAAAGAATTTGCCCTCTTCTGTGGTTTGTAATGTAATGGGCAGCACAAATGTCTTGATACCTCAGGCTGTTGATGTTGCCATCCACTATACAGATCTCTCGCACGCCCCCATAGTGAATGTAATCCCAAACCATGATTTTTCCTTCAAGAAACTTGAATTCTGTCATTCATTCACAAAACACAGACTGATTTCTGCATGAATCTTGGTCCATGAGGGTTCCAATGGGTCTTCTGCAGTACTTGTGATGATTGGGTTGCAGTTCAACAGATGAATCTACCATCTGCCACTTTTCCAAATGATCAACTAGAAGTCAAGTTATTATTTTTTGCTCTTACAACTGGGATCCATGGCAAGACTTTTGCCAGGTAGTGTAAGGCCCTATGAGTTATTTTCGATACGTCACCTACAATTGTTTTTTAATTTTATTTTTTTTATTTCTAAACTCCATTTTAATGGTTAAAATACATGTGTTAATCAAAGATCACATCCAATTAACTAATATAATAGAATGTGCTAAATTTAGGAATTAAATTATTTTTTTTATTATATTACCAGGTCACACTTTATTTTGACGGTCCGTTTGTTGAAATTTAAGTTACATTGCAAGTAATTCTCATTAGATTATAAGTAAACTGTTAGGTTGGGGTTGGGGTTAGGGCTAGGGTTAGTGTAAGTTTCTTAAAGATTCTGATAGTCAGCTAAATGTCTGTTGAATGTCTAAGTAGACAGTCTACTAATACTCAAATGGACCATCCAAATAAAGTGTTACCTATTACCATATTATTATCATATAAATCATATTTGACTTTAAAAGAAAAAAACAACAACATTGTTATCCTTTTAAATGAAATCAAAGAAAAACATCTGTGTAATTTTTTGTTAATAACATCATGATTAATGTTTTATTAGTAGTTTGAGGAGTACATTCTACTCTACAAATCACAATTTCTTAACATTTTTAAACGTAACTTTTGATTTGTTGTTGTGAAGTTTCTGTTTCTGTGATGTTATTATATTACGATGGTTTTTAGTTGTCTTTAGGAAAAAAAAAGTAAAATAACTTGTTGAAGTAATTGACAAATCAGCTCTGGAGATTTGAGTGTTTATGTGCTCACATAGTGAGAAGACAAATAGGTTTCACATGTGTAGGAAAGTGTGTAGTAAACAAAACGGCACTATTCATTTAGACAGACATTTAGAACAAAAATATTTTTATGTTTAAATTCTTTCTTTCGGTTTAATACTCACAAACACTAGTCCACACCAAAATCTCTTGGACGCCGCGCAACTCTACTTTTGATTGGTTCATCCAAAAATTGCCAAATTTGCAAACTCAGTTGCAGTAATGTAAAGTAACAAATTATAAATACTCTAATTACTGTAATTGAGTAATTTTTCTAAGAAATTGTAATTTACTAAGCAGTTTAAAAATGTGTACTTTTACTTTCCTGTGAGCACATTTTTAGTGCTGTATCGGTACTTTTGCTCCACTATTTTCCTTCAAAATGCAGTCACTACTTTATTTTTTCTTGTCTGTGGTGATTGGCTAAAGTAAAAAAAATCAAAAGTCATGTGATTCCTGTCCAATCAAATCTCACATAGAAAGTAAATGGGATTATAGAGAACAACCTCAAGACATGGGCACTTCATAAATGCAGCAAACCTTTTGGAAGCATTAAAGGCTCGTACACACCAGGACGCTTTTCGTTTGTGTTTATCGGTAGCATTTTTCGAGATATTTTTCCGCATTCAAACCCAAGCGATTTTCTCTGGCGTCGAGCAATAGAGTACACAAAATCACTTCTTGACGCTAGATGGCGCACAGGGTGGCGCTATAAGCTTCTGACACCCGCTTGTAACACAGAAGAAGAAGAGAGAAAGTTGACACGCATGTTGTTGGCGATCGGCAAAGCATAAATGGTTCAAGTAGCAGCTCCAGCTCTAGCGATGAAGAAATGATTATTGTTCACCAGTTCAATATGCAGCTCCACGTATCGCCTCTGGGCATCTTCTTCATTGTGTGCTTGCATTGACAGTTAAGCGCTTGAGCGACTTCAATTGCTGTTTACTGTAACTTCAGCGGCTCCATGCACGTGAACAAAAGTGCCAATCTGACTGGTGGAGAAGGCTCTGAAGCGGTGCATCAAAACAAAACAAAAAAACAAGCATGAGGTGTTTCTTTAAAAATGACGTTTTTATGCCTGTCGTTTTGCGCGTTGGTGTGCATGATCACATTGGCCTCCCTTATTTAATCACAAGGCATTAAATGTTGACTGAAAACGTGAGCAAAAAGCAGTGTGAACGGGCCTAAAAAGTGTCAAAAAAGATGTCAAAAGTCTTTACACGCAATGACCCAGTGACAAAGATGAAGGATGTTGACTGTATGATGACTACAATTGCTAAAGGGCCATAAACAATCATTTTGAAGGGCCGAACAAAGAATAGAATCGAACTAATGAAGGAAGGAAGGTAAGAAAGAACAAACGAACAAAGGATTTAAGGAAGGACTAAACAAACTAAGGAAGGAAGGATGGAAGGAATGAAGGAATGAAAAAAAGAACCAAATGAAGGAAGGAACAAAAGAATGAACAAACGAATAAATGAGCAAACAAATGAAGGAATGAAGGAACGAAGGAAAAAATGAATTAGGGAATGGATGAACAAACTAATGAATAAAAAGTAGGACAGAATGAACAAACCATGGAAGAAAGGAACAAAGGAAGTAACTAACACACAGTAGGACGATCACTAAATGCACTAGAGAATGTTACGTTTACACATCCCTGCACAATTGCGAGTAAATGCATCATCCTTTCACATTGTAATACTCACTACTCTATTCATATTTTGAGTAATATTTACAATAGATACTTTAACTCTACTTCCACTACATTTTTTAGATTTCCACCACTGCTTATTGTTATCACATCGCAGAAATCATACAGACAGGTCATCATCAGGACAGATACCACACAACCAAATGGAACTGATGTAAAACTAGTGTATTCTTACTAAGTTTGTGTATGTTGATGGGCTCAGTCGGCATGCCTTCTCCCCCGTCGCTCAGTGCCCGTATCTGTATGACGTAATCGTCATCTGCGGGTAGAGTGAGCTCCACCGAGGTCAGATTTGTTGTTATTGTGTTAATTTCTTTATGGCGGTTCCTTCTGTAAGACACCTGGAGAGAACAAATGAGAGAGAGGTGCTAACAACCACTCAGATTTATTCCGCGCAAGCTATTTTAGTCGATAAAGCAAAGTACAATCAAATTATCATACACCGTGGGGGAACGGCGGTGTTTATTAGCACACCTGCTGTTTTCGCTATACCGTGCACCGTATACATTTGGCACATCTGCGGTAGGAATTTGTTTTATTTTTAATTTCCGTTACCACCAAAGTGTGCAGGAATAATATAAGGACTTTAATGTAGTTGTTTCCTAAATGCTCGCAGGAATAGAAGGAGCTAATAGGATTATGTGAAAGTAAAGCCCTATGGTTGAGCTCGGAGGTTTTACACTGCTGGGAAAACACTTACCTGATAGCCAGTAACATCAGACTCCATCTCCAGGGAAATGACGGGCTCCCAGTGAACCGTTAGCTTGGATCCAATCAGGTTCCATTCCACGTTTAAAGGTGGCTGGCCGGGTGCTGAGAGGAGACACGGACATCGGTTACTGGACGAGTGACGACCAAGACAGAAGAGGTGCCTGACTGTCTGTTTACTCTTAATCTGCTAGACTGAAACTGATTAAATTAAAATGATAATCCTGTCATTGCAAACACACTCCAAAAATGACTTTAGTTCAGTTCAGTTTCAGTTTCCTTTATTTTGTCATTCAAAACATGACAATAAATTGTAATGCAGAATGAAATTACGTTGCATCAGACCCAGCAAGACCATAAAAAACATCACTATAAATAATAATAATAATAATAATAATAATAATAATAATAATAATAATAAATAATAAGCTTTTATAATTTCATAAATATATAAAAATATACAGTAGTCGTATAAAATATATAACCCAATTAAAAAATCTCTGAACGGAATAACTTTATACTTAAATACCTATTTCGCCATTTGTTATAATAGTTGTAATATAAACAATTGAATTAATTATTATTTCATAGCTATCAATAGTATTTAAGATACGGTAATATTCTAAAGTATTATCATGATTATGAGTCTTATAATAGTTAAGCTGCTTGTTCAAAGTACCTATTTTAAAATGAGTTGAAAGAACTAATTTGTAAGCTTTGATTTGTGACAACTCAACTGTTTATGTTCAATCCACTTAAATCTGTGCAAATTATTAAGTTAACTCAATTGATTTGTGTTAGGACAACATGGAGGGATTGTGTTTACACTGCATTTTTTACACTGCACGTACACTCAAAAAATATTTTTGTTGGTTGTTCAGACTACTCATTTAACCCTTTCACGCATGAGTTTTAAATACTCCAGCTTACCCTCCTGCGTGAGTTTTTTGTGTGACTGTTACTGTTACTTTTAAAGTTCACATCAATCAATCAATCAATCAATCAATCAATCAATCAATCAATCAATCAATCAATCAATCAATCAATCAATCAATCAATCAATCAATCAAAAGTGTCAATAATCTATTTTATACTAGGTACATTAAATAGTCACATGCAGCACCTTAGGGATAACAAACGCTACTACTGAAAACCAATTAAAAATCCAATAAAACAAACAAACAAACAAACAAAAAAAGCAATTATTCATAGTTGATACATTTTCATGTTGATGGAAAACCTCAATTAAACCCCCATTAAAAAAAGATAAATAAATAAATATATTAATAAGTTATTTTAATTTAAACCGAATAAAATGATGCAATAATGTGGGTGTATTGGAATGGATGGACATTGCTAGTTTTGTACGTATATAGTGAAAAATGTGTATGGTATGTTTATTGTGAGTGTTTTTTTTTTTTTTTTTTACAAAAATAACAAAGCATCAAAATGAGTGTTGTTTCCAATCAATGGCTTGTCTAATACTGCGATAATTCAAAATGATGTGATATTATGTAAACTGTAACTTTAAGTGTTGTCATTGAACTCTGCATCGGTTATCCATTCAATTTTCTGAAGCAAGGACAACTGAAATTGATTGAAAATGACTGTAAATGCATTTCTAAAGTTACAAAACATCTCAAAGAGAAATAAATGCTCTAACTTTCAACTCATGAATCTAATGAAGAAAACTTCAATCATAGCAGTTGTTTTCAATATTGATAATTACATCCAGAAGTGCTGGATATTGCTGCTGATAAGCAATATGTAACATTTTTCTTTTATGATAAATAATATAATTTCGAATAGTAATGTGCATTGCTAACAACATCATTTGGACAGTATTTGAACCATCAGGATCCCGAATTGTAAATAATTCTCTTGAAAAAATTATTATCCTTTACTAATAAAGTATAAACCAATGTAAAGCTTATTTATTCAGCATTTAGAAAATCCATTCATTTTCCTTTCGGCTTTGTCCCGTTATTAATCTGGCGTGGCCACAGCGGAATGCACCGCCAAAATATCCAGCATATGTTTTACGCAGCGGATGCCCTTCCAGCCACAACCCAACACTGGGAAACACCCATACACTCTTGCATTCACACGCATACACTACGGCCGATTAAGCTTATTCAATTGACCTGTACCAGATGTCTTTGAACAGGCAAAACCGAAGCACCGGAGGAAACCCATTCAACCACGGGGAGAACATGCAAACTCCACACAGAAATGCCAACTGACCCAGCCGAAGCTCGAACTAGAGACCTTCTTGCTGTGACGTGATCGTGCTACCCGTGACGCCCAGCATTTAGATAAAGCATAATGCAGCTAATTAATAGTTTTGGGGTCACATAGATGCACACTGTACATGTAATCAGCATTAGGAAAGTTACTTTTGAAAGTAATGCATTACAATATTGAGTTACTCTCCAAAAAAGTAACTAGCTGTGTTACTCAGTTACTTTTTATGGAAGGTAATGCGTTTTTTTTATATAGAGGAGCTCTGCTTTTAACGACACACTGTGTAACCTTCACCTTAATTTACCTTTTAGTAAAAACTTCTGCTGTCAAAATTAGCGCGTTAACGCACGCCGATTAATTTGAAATATTTAAACCGTTAAAAAAATTAACGCATTTAACGCAGTGGCAGTTTTTTTAAAATTTCCTGTTGTGGCCTACGTGTGTTCAGGGCCGGCGCGTCCATAGAGGCGGCCGACAAGGGCGGCAGAATAGTAAGCAAACCCCCCGGTCCTCCCTTTAATCCGCGACACCTACCCCCTCCCTCCCGGTCCTCACGTTTATCCGCGACCCGGTCACTTTCTTTTTCACTTTCGGGTTGAGGGCGGCGCGATCACCGCTCGCCTAAAGGCACCAGTTCAGCTTGCTCCGGCCCTGCGTGTGTTTAATGAGCAAAGGAATATGGATAAAGGATAATATGGATAATATGGATCCATGTAAATGTACTCAGTGAAAGTGCCAGACGATGTCGCAAGCTGTCAAAGACAAACCATTCCTCTCTAAGTTGATTCCAAGCACCCTCAAATGTTTCATTAAGTTTGACGTGTTTCCCCCTACACGCAACTTTTGTAAAGCATCTGCTTTGCGTTGCTGTATCAGAATCCTTGCTTGAGAAATACAGCCATGCCTGGGGATGATCTGAAGGGAGTTCGCTGTACTGCGCGCGCTCTCTCTCTCTCTGTGTGTGTGTGTGTATGTGCGTGCGTGTGTGTGTGTTGTCGCCGATAATGTCAACAGACTGGGCTGTCTTAGCAACCTGCTAAACATTAATGTTCTCAACTCCCAAAACAACCTTACAGTGAATACAATTGTTTGTATTTAATACTTTATTATTATTATTTTTTTCTTTCAATTTCCATATTTGCAATGCCTGTATTTTGGATTTTTTTGTAGTTCACTTGGAATCCAACATGGAATAATTTTAGTTTGTTAATGGCATTAATTGTTTTAAAATTCAAATTGCACTTACATGCCTGTGTTTTTATTTCTGTAATAAATATGGCTTTTCGTGATTAATCATGATTAATCACAAACAAAAGTGTGATTAATTAGTTATTTTTTTTAATTGACAGCCCTAATAAAAACGAATAATTTTTTTGTGTTTCCTACTTTTGTATTTTTGTCTTAGTAGTTCAAAATCACTGTCCATAAAGACAATCTCCTTTTCTTCCATGCGTTCAAAATAATGAGAATACTTCCATCACAGAAATGTAAGGCTCTGCCATCTTGGTTTCTGTCTGTTGCCACGAAGAGCTCATTCTCTCATTGAGTGTGATTCAACATAATTACACTTATTTTAATTCAGCAATTAAATTTTTAAAAGCTAATTAAATAATATAAAAAGTAACTTGAGTTACATTTTTTAAAAATTAACTCAAATATAATTCCTTATCTTTTTAAAGCAATGTGTTACTTTACCTGTTAATTAAAAAAAATGATTTTATTACGTAACTCTCGTTACTTGTAATGCATTATCCCAACACTGCATGTAAATATGTAAAAATAATGCAAAATATGGCTCCATTTTGATTTCGTTATCTTGTTCAACACCAAATGTGACAATTCTACATTTGAAAATTTACATATAGCACTTGAAAAAAGCCAACTATCATCTTTTATTCCTGCAAATTCTAATGAATTGCTTGAAGTGCATACTCACGGGACTTTTTAGTGGTCACATTGATGGTTGGAGACAGAGGACCAGTGCCCGCTGTGTTGAAAGCGCTCACTGTCAGGAAATACTGCGTGTATCCTCTCAGACCACTGATGTTCACCTTGTCCTGATTGGCAGACACCCTGACTTTGCCCATAGTCTCTGGTTTTGTATCGTCCTCCCAGTACACCACCTGATTTTAACAGCAAGAGAGAGAAAACACTAAAACCTCACAGATATAATGCTACGCTGCTATTATGTTCAGTGCAGGAATCATTATACAGGAGTATTTCACTCTTTTTTTATCTCCACACTGTGGGTTTGGGGTGACATGGCTGAAGAGTTTCATAGAGGAATGTGTAATGTGTTCTCTGTGTCCTCAAAAAGGATAAAGGCGAGCCATTTTTTCGCCCATGCTGCAGTGAGGACCTCCCATGCATATGGTAAGAACCGTGAACCCTATTCTTATTTCCAAATGGAGCGTTTCCATGGGTACAGAAGGAACTTTGAGGTGCAGCGTGGGAGATGACAGGCTCTGACAGAAGCCATGGTGCATTTCAAAAACCGGACAGAGAGTCATTTCCATTTAGAAGGAGGGACGCACCTCATAGCCCAACACCCTTTCTGTGGAAACGCTGAGGATGTGCCAGCTCACTTCAATTTCAGAGGCGGAGATGCTTCTGGCCCACACG
The DNA here is from genome assembly GCA_903798035.1 of Danio albolineatus. Lineage (NCBI taxonomy): Eukaryota > Metazoa > Chordata > Actinopteri > Cypriniformes > Danionidae > Danio > Danio albolineatus. The sequence continues at coordinate 13,852 of CAIGQQ010036277.1, forward strand.
CCGTCTGGAACGCCACTGGGTTCTGAGAGGAAAGATAAAATGAAAGAAAAAAGATTAATGCATAAAGACAAAAGAGAAGAAAAGAGGCAATATGAGATCAGACAAGCTGGGACTAGAAAACATAAGCTGAGACAAAATGAGAAGAGATGAGACGAGACAAATAGAGCTAGATGAGGAGAAACAAAAATGAGAAGATGAAAATAGATGAGTTAAAGCAAGATGAAAAGAAAAGAGATGAGATGAGACAAGTAAAACTGAAAAGAGACAAAATGAGAAAAGACGGAATGAGAAGACAAAACAAAAAACACAAGATGAGAAGAAATTTGATAAGAAAAAATAACAAGAGAAGAGACGAGATGAGACAAAAAGAGCTAAGAGACAAATCAAGATGAGAAGATAGGAGACAAAAATGAGAAGATAAGAGACAAGGCATAAGCAAGATAAAAAGAAAAGAGACAAAACGAGACAAGGAGAGCTGAAAAGAGACTAAATGAGGAGACAAATTAAAAAAGACAAAATGAGAAGAGGTGAGACAAGACAAGACGAGAAGATAGGAGACAAAAATGAGAAGATAAGAGACGAGATAAAGCAAGATAAAAAGAAATGACATGAGACAAGTAGAGCTGAAAAGA
>CAIGQQ010036282.1:5333-30091 GCA_903798035.1 Danio albolineatus
TATATATATAAAGTCTGTTGTCCCCGTGTGACTCTCGCACAAATTTGTTCAGAAATGACATGACGTCAAGTGTGCGGCTGTAAGTCAGTCAGTGTTGTTATCCAGTGCGCGCGCGTCACAGGCGGGCGCTCCCGCGCGCTTCGCCATATAATGCAGTTTGTCAGGTGCACTGCGCGTTCAAAACACATCGCTAATACATTCGAAGTTATCGCAGATTCAAACGTTTATGTTACGTAAAGCAATGTCAGACTAACTGATATGCGATCAGCAGACAGTTTTGTCCACCAGGCACCTGTTGGAGAGTTTGTTCCAGAAAAAATGGGTGACATTCTCAACCACAGCGGATGGGGAACTCTGAACAGAAGTTTAACTGATCAGCACAAGTTCAGCAGTCTCGAAGACATCGACGTGACCGCCGACGGCAGCCTGGTCCTGAGGATTATCATCTCGGTGGTTTACTCCGTGGTGTGCGCCGTTGGGTTGGTCGGGAACCTCTTGGTGTTTTTCCTGATGAAAGTAAGACAAGGACGCAAGAAATCCATTATTAATTTCTTTGTCATCAATTTAGCCGTCACTGACTTTCAGTTCGTTTTGACCTTGCCTTTCTGGGCGGTGGACACGGCTTTGGATTTCAGCTGGCCGTTTGGAAACGCCATGTGCAAGATTATCTTATCGGTCACGGTGATGAACATGTACGCCAGCGTCTTCTTTCTCACTGCGATGAGCATTACGCGCTACTGGTCAGTCGCTTCTGCGTTAAAGATCCCTTCCAGAAAGAAGTCTGTGTCTGTAAAGTGGGTTTGCGCCGTGTTGTGGATCCTGGCGACTGCGGCGACAGCTCCAACTTCCATTTTCTCCACCGTGACAGAAGTGGCAGGTGAAAAACTCTGTCTTCTCAAGTTTCCAGATGGCCAAGATTGGCTCGCTCTGTATCACCTCCAGAAAATCGTCATTGCGTTTATCTTGCCCATGTTCATTCTCTCAGTGTGCTATCTGTTACTTTTGAGGTTTATCCGAAATAGAGGCGTTAACAACCGTCAAAAAAGACGATCCAAAGTGACAAAATCCGTAACAGTAGTGGTTCTGTCTTTTTTTATCTGCTGGATGCCAAATCATGCGATAACCCTCTGGGGAGTGTTGGTGAAACTGAACGCTGTGCACTGGGATAAAACATACTATATGGTGCATACCTATGTTTTCCCGGTGACTGTTTGTCTTGCACACACAAATAGTTGTTTAAACCCTGTTTTGTATTGTCTGATGCGGAGGGAGTTTAGGAAAATGTTACATAGTTTCTTTTGGCGCATCTCATCGCCTGTGATTTCGAACGCTGGGAAATTACATGGATACAGTGGAGGCAGCAATCAAAACCAGGATGACGCACACATTGGAATGCATTTAAACGTGATTGACGCACAGCGGTGCCAACAGTCCAGACAGCAGAGCTCATAGCGTTCACAGCACTCCACATGGGACATGTCAGCCAAATTGGACAGTGGACTGATTTCTTTCTAATGAAGCTCATGGGAAGGAAATAATGAATTCAAAAAATGACTTTGTGTGACCCACATACATGATGAATGTCAAAAAAGATGAATATACAAATAATAATAATGTAGAATGTGTACACTTTGTCTTGCATCTAAACAACTCTTTGCAACACTATTCTATTTATTTTCGTGTTTGGTCTTTGTCATTTTTCGTGTCAGTGAGTTTATAAAGAACGCTATATGTTATGAACTAAAATAAAATGCACTGAAATTTGACGATATACTGAGATCTCAATCAATGCTTCCAAAACAGATTGCAGGTATGCTATACATTGTAATAATATGGTTTTTATTTATACATTACATTTATATTCAACTATTATTATTCTCTTCAAAATTAAAATATTGTCATAATTTTCTTACCGTTGTATCATTCGAAACCTGCCCGACTTTCTTCTTGGGAACACCAAAGAAGATGTTTCACTATTATACATCCCCATCAGGAGACAAATAATCGGTTGGATGTGTTGCCACGTAATAAAGTGATCAGCATTTTTTTTTTTTTTGATGACCCATTATTTAGAAAATGTAAATTATATTCAGCTTCCTTTATGAAAGCTATGATGCAAAAAACTGTTTTATTTCTAAGTAAAAAAAAAAAAATCATACAATTTGATTGTCAGCACTGGTAAAGAAAGGTCCAAAGTGGTAAATCTCTTTTTAAGGGATTTTAATACTCATATTATAGATATTTGTGAATAGAAAGGTTGTCGTTTTTAATGACCTGCTTATTTTAATTTAATAAATTGTTTATTTTAAACCTAAACTTGTAATTTTTATGGCTCTATACCGTTAACCAGAATTCTTTAAACCCTAAAACAAAACATATCCATACATAATTTAAAAGATTGACCTGTCAAAAAAAATCTATATAATTTTTTATATGAATTTTTAGTTAAGTATGCCATTTAAGCAGACTTTTAGTGTATGAAGAATAATTCAATTCAATTCATGTTTATTTCTATAGCGCTTTTACAATGTAGATTGTGTCAAAGCAGTTTAACATAGAAGTTCTAGTAGATTAAAACTGTCAGTCCAGTTTTCAGTGTTAAAGTTCAGTTTAGTTCAGTTCAGTTTAGTGTGGTTTAATATTCACTACTGAAAGTCCAAACACTGAAAAGCTAATCCATCGATGCACAGCTTTACAAGTCCCAAACCAAGCGAGCCAGTGGCGACAGTGGCGAGGAACAAAACCTTACCAATTGACAAAGTAAAGGGGAAAAAAAACCTTGAGAGAAACCAGGCTCAGTTTGGCACAACCGTTTCTCCTCTGGCCAAACTTCTTGTGCAGAGCTGCAGTCTTGGCGCTGGAGGCTGGGGAATGCTGGACGTGCATCGTGGAAAAGCTGCAGGTGTGAGTTGGTCAAAGGCAGGTGTTCAGGCTTCCCATGTGATCAATGCAGAGACTTGTTTGTCACTCTGTTCTTTCAGGAATCAGTCTCATGCTCTCCACTCCTCCATGACCACCACAGAATCTGCTCAAGATACCACCTGGTCCAGGATTATGGAGACCTCTAAAAGTCCTCCAATATTTGGCATGTAATATATGCAATAATTGCAATAATAGATGCTAGCATTTACAAAATTTGGCTATATTGAAATAATAAACATTCTCATTGCTGATCCACATCATCATGCAAAATATAGTAATTACTGAGTTTTCATTGATTTTCATGTTTTAAAGTAAAGAGCAAATTGCTCAGGCAATCTCCAACTTGCAGAGCATCACGGTGGCAAAGTGGCCTCACAGCACAAGAAGCCTCACAGGCTCACAACAAGAAGATCACTCAGTCTCGGCTGGGTCAGTTGGCATTACTGTGTAGAGTTTGCATGTTTTCCCCATGTTTGCATGGGTTTCCTCTGGATGCTCCGGTTTCCCCCACAAGTCCAAAGACATGGTATAGGAAAATAAGCGGAATTGTCCTTAGTGTACGTGTTTGAATGAGTGTGTATGGATGTTTCCCAGTGATGGGTTGCAGCTAAAATAGCATCTGCAGCATTAAACAAATGCTGGATAAGTTGGCGGTTCATTCCACTGTGGCGACCCCAGATTAATCAAGCAAATAAGCCGAAAAGAAAATGAATGAATCTCCAACTTGCATCACACAAAATATCTCAAACATTTGTAGAAATATAAATGTAACACACTTTACAATAAGGTATCGTTAGTTACTGTATTTACTAACATGAACTAATAATGAATGAAACGTGCATAGTTCAACACTTACTAATGCATGAATAAAACCCAAACTCATCCATGTTAACATTAATACACCGTGATTTAACATGAACTAACAAAGAACAACTGTATTTTCATAAACTAACCTTAAATAATATTGTTTGTTCATGTTATTAAATGCATTAACATAAATTATAAAAATTTTACTGTAAAGTGGTACCAAGAAAAAAACATTCGAATGACCTTCTCTGTTGATAATCACATCTGCAAAGCAAATCCTAGCCAAGCATCATCCTACAAAGTGGTTGCCAAGATAATTCTTTGCTTACAACTGAACATCTGCAGCGTTATCAGCATTGGCATGTTGTTTTCTAATACATCATCTTTCAGGCATTTGAAATTAAAGCCCCTTTATGTGCGAAAGTTGGAGATACTGAGTAGGAATATCCTACATCTGACTGTAAATGAACTGCAGCGTGAGGGCCTGACAAGGATGGCAGATTTGCAGATTTCAGGAAAGATACAGTAAGTGCCAGCTAAGGAAATGCCATTGAGAATGTCTTGAGAATGAGGATAGCTTTCTATGTAAAATACAGTGCTCAGCATGAATGAGCACACATGTCACAGGGTTTTTTTTCTCTCTTTTAAATTCATAATTTCTACAAGATGCTTTGCAATAATATATTTGTGCATATGCATTAAATTAGTAATTGCCAAAACTATCCAGCTGGAATTAATCTAACAAAAGACTTAAGATTACAGTCCAAAAATGTTCACTTTGGGGAAAAATATTAAATCAAATTTTAATAAACAAGAAAAATATGCAACCAAGAGAAACACAAGAAATACATATTATAGTTTTATGGAAAATACATTTAATTACTTCATGATAATCTTAATGCATGATTCAGGAGGCAGAGATGGTCACAAATAGATAAAGTGAGAATATTTAAGCTATTATTTTTCAAGAAATTCATGTATGTACAATCACCCCTGTATAGTTTTCCCTTCTTTCTATATTTGAATGAACAGAATATGCAGATTTATTGTGCTGGCCGAGGCGAGGGCTCTGAGATTAGAATGACATTCTAACTCATGTTATTTTCCTTGCAGGGGTCCAAGTGTAGTGTCTAGCCTGGCCTCACAACGCTTTCCCCTCCTCCGATTTAAGTAAAAATCAGGTTTAGAGGTGTGGAGCTGAGGTGCTAGAGCACCCACCTCGAATGTTAATCACTCGATTGAATGGGTGCTATCAGTGGTTATTAGCTGATAGATATGGGCCAGTATTATCATTCGTCCACAAGGTTAATCAAATATACTAATAGGGAAGACACTGCATCCAGATCTGTTTTTACATTACTGTGATGGTTGGGTTTAGGGTTGGGGTATGGGTAAACAGTAATAAAATACAATTAATGGGAAATTTATAAATAATTCTCGTTAACTTCCAGCCACATGTGATGAATAACTGATTAACTACGTTTATGGATAACAGCCTTCTGAACCTACCAGTAGGCACAGAAGGCCCCTACTGGGCTATATCTATCAGCTGATGACAGCCATTCATTCATTTTCTTGTCGGCTTAGTCCCTTTATTAATCCGGGGTCGCCACAGCGGAATCAACCGCCAACTTATCCAGCATATGTTTTGCGCAGCGGATGCCCTTCTAGCTGCAACCCATCTCTGGGAAACATTCATACACACTCATTTACAAACATACACTACGGACAATTTAGCCTACCCAATTCACCTGTACCACATGTCCTTGGACTGTGGGGGAAACCGGAACACCCGGAGGAAACCCACGCAACCACGGGGAGAACATGCAAACTCCATACAGAAATGCAAACTGACCCAGCCGAGGCTCGAACCAGTGACCTTCTTGCTGTGAGGCGATCGTGCTACCCATTAGGCCACCGTGGCGCCTGACGGCCATTCAACAGAGTGATAAAATTCAAATCAGCTGAGAGATGTTGTATAAGATTCTGACAGTATGATAAACACCTCATGGTATGGTGATTACTGCTCTAAAATACGTTTATTTTTTCTCAGTCCTCATTGAACACAATTATTTTGTTTTAATATACATTGTAAATATTTTGGAACAGTAAACATGCTGTCACAGTCACAAAATGAGGACAAGGAGGGTTCTCTTTTCATCAATTTATTCATATAAGTAGTGCACAAATGAACAGATTAATCAGGTAAGTGACAGTCTCTTCTTTTGAGCGGGGGAATAGTAGTTTATGTAGTAAACAGATAGCTTCAAGCAGACTGAATGTAAAATCACTTCCCTTATTGATAGTCGTGTTCATCCACAGGTTAGAAGGAACATCCTCAGGTTAAACAGTCTCAGAAACCAGGGAACATCCATGGAAGACAGGGAATCAATGTGGAGGTGAGTGGAACTGTGAAACTTCGATCCCAGCCCAAGAATGCATGGGTTCTCAGAGTACATATGGAAGAGTGGATGGGGGGAACCAGGTGTGCAGGATTAACGAGGAGTGCAATGATGATTGGGAGAGTAGGAACGAGACGTGGGTGTGACACATGTTAGCCTGAATAATTCAAAAAAATCATTGACTATCTGCTGTCTTTTTATTTTTGTTTTGTAACTTATTTTGCTATCTCATTTCAAAAACACTGATTTCTTTGCAACTTGAAACGGCATCTGAATATGTTTCTTTTCTATTGATATAAAGTAAGCCACTGCAATGTTCAGGTCTATAGCAGGATTGGATGTTGGTTTATATGTTGGTTGATTTGTTTTTCAAATGTTTGCTGAATTGTGGGCTGACCAGTAGTGTTTGATGTGAAGGGTCCTTTTCTGCTGGAGATACTGTTGCCCTGAAAACTAAATAAAATAGTTGTAAAAAAAAAAAAAACATGCTAAAAAAAAACAACAACAAAAAAACTTTCATTAACTGTAAGAACGGTATACTTATTGTATAGTAGTAGTGAAGAAAATTATAGTAGTTTTAAAACTGTCACTTTTCCAAACTGCTGTAAACCTTGAAACCAGTTATCCTCCCATGCCTATATAGAGGTAAGACATGCTTGGTTATTTATAGGGCTTTGCTCTTAAGTTGATTGGATTATAGAATGATTGTTGACAATGAATTAGCGTTGTCAAAACATCTGTGCATGCTCCTCCCGAAATGTATTTATAAAATACAAATATAAAATTTGTTCAAATGCACCAAAAATGACTATCTCCGAAAAAATGGATCAAAATACAGTATTTATTTTTAAAAATGGGTGTACTCATTTATGCTGAGCACTGTACACTGAATATTCTACAGTTACTTAAATTTAGTACACAACATTCACATATATTTTTGGTACATTTGGTGTGAAATCCTAAACAATCATACAAATTAGCCATTTTTCTGACAATATGCATGGCTATGTTACCTTATGAGACAGGGCTGGTTATTCAGTATAACATGTTCATATGCTGGGGTGGCATGGTGGCTCAGGGGTTCAATAGTATCTGGATGCAGTGTTTATGATGCAAGCTGAGATTGCATCTCTCAGAGATGTACATTGCATGCAGCTCAGATTGCATTTGTCTGCAGCCAGACCATTCTCCAGGGGTTAGCACTGTCGCTTCACAGCAAGAGGGTTGCTGGTTCAAGTCCTGGCTGGCCAGTTGGCATATCTGTGTGGAGTTTGCAAGTTCTCCCCATGTTCATGTGGGTTTCCTCCGGGTACTCTGGTTTCCCCCACAGTCCAAAGACATGCACTGTTAGTGAATTGGGTAGGCTAAATTGTCAGTAGTGTATGAGTGTGTGTGTGTGTGCGTGAATGAGTGTGTATGGATGTTTCCCAGTACTGAGTTGCAGCTAGAAGGGCTTCCGCTGCATAAAACATATGCTGGAGTGGTTGGCAGTTCATTCCGCTGTGGCAACATCTGAAATAGAGACTAAGCCGAAGGAAAATGAATGAACACATGAATGAATGAATGTTCACATGCATACAATGCATAAGCTGCAGAAATAATTACACTAAGTGAGAAAAATGAAGCAATGTGTACTTTAAACTTTTAATCATATGCTGTCCTAGACATGTCCTTGTTTCACTGTTTGCTTTAAATTAGACTTAATTTTACTGTTTCTGCTCACCCAGTGGCAATCGGCTTTAAACCGCTACTCTCAACACAGTTAGTTTCAGTAGTAATGAATTTGACAAATTTCCATGTTGACTCCCCGCCTTAACCCCCCTAAAAAATCATGTTCTTGCATTTTAAAAAGAATCTTAAACCTTTTTACAAGCAACTTTAAAAATGAAGCAAGCCTGCAGTCAGTGGGTGAGTAGAATGTACAGGTACAAGTTTTTACATTCACTATTTATGGCTTACAGCCATCCAGACATGTGAATAATGAAATTATTCTAAAAACTAATAATTAAAATATTCTCCTAGGCTGTCCTCTTCTGCACTCTTACTTAGAGTGAAAGACTTTGCTGTGCTCCTTTTCTAAGAGTTGCTTTGGATAAAAGCATCTGCTAAATGAATAAATATAAATGCACTATATGCATAAAAGGCACTTTGGTACATGCAGTTTTATGGAGATTTCTTTGTCTCGCATATAATCATTATTTTTTATTTTTTGTTTCTGTTTTTTTAATTTAAAAGCCAACCAGAACATAACCAATAAAACGCATCACACTCTAGACCCAGCCTGATAACCGTTTTTTATTTTTCTCAGAGACGTATTGGTGCAATGCAGTCAGGAGTCATGCCAATGGGGCCCTCAAGTGGTAGGTATTAGTTTGTGCCACACATTTATGTTTGAAGGTTGTTCGAAAGACTATGAAATGCATTTACAAACTGTACAATAGATGTCCATGAGGCAACTTTTGTATACACTTAACAAAAAATAAAAGTTTTGAAGGTTTCTTGTATAAAATTCTGTCTGATGCATCAGTGAAAAACCTTGCATTTATTTCTTATATGTGTTTTTCATTCATTCCTACTTCATCAAGTTCAGACACATTCCTAATCAATTCAGATTCGCTTTATTCTGTATCTGTATCTTCCACATGATCAAATAATTTACATAATTATACAAAATACTGTATTCAACAATATATTAACATGTAACAAGCAAACATTAAATTCTGAGCAGTTAAATTATAGACATAAGTCATTAGTTTAGCATTAGTTTTGCATATCACAACACAGGAAAAAAAATGCATTCACAAATATAAATATCAGTGTCATTGATTACATCACAACTAAACCACTTTTTATTTGAATAAACATGTATTATTTCAGCTAAGCTGGAAATTCAGTCTCTGATGTGTGAAGGCATCTTCACTGGTCTCTTCTGTCTGTGTTCAGTCCTTCTCTGCTATCAGTAATGGCTGTTTCCCTGCATCTCGAGTCCTGTATATTCAGCATGGTCAATTCCCCAAGTACCATTTCACCGTCTTCTGGTGGATGGGAAGCAAAATCCCCTTCGACTCTTTCCTCGTCGACTTCAGGCTTAAGCCCTATCGTGTCCGGGATGATCTCCACCTCGATATCGGACGAGTCCTCGCTCTCCTTGAACCAAACTGTCTTTTTGTCATCCTTCCTCCTCTCCTTGGCCAGAATGGATTTGACCTTATGCTTACTGGGCTTTTCTTTGGTCTGGAGGCCAGGACTGTAGTGTGAATGGTTGGCGTGCACCTGGAATCCACAGGAGCTGCAGTGCCTCTGTCTCTCGCGAGGAATCACTCGAACCCTCGCCCCTTGAACCGCATCCAATCTCCGTTCCCTCAGGTCAGCACGCCTGGATCTGGACCTCCCTGTGTCCCCTTCATTCAAGAAACCATCATTGGTGAACTGCATGCTATCTCTTGGCCTGTTAGGGGGCTGAGTAAACTTCAAGCATGGCCCTAAACACTGAATGAGGGCAGAGGGTTAATCTCACAATTTCATGAGCTGCACATTACCTGCTGAAGTACATGGTTATGGAGTTCTTAGGGAATGCGTTTAAGTGTCAGTTCTTTTACAAAGTGGACACTCAGAGCTGGACTCACTGAGCTTTGATGAGAAGATGCTGACCTCAGACAACTTGAATGCGTCAGGAGTCCCCTTCTTGACACGGGATATCAGATAGCCGATCACAATGAGGCAGAGCACTAGTAAAGCTGCCATAACAAAGCCCAGCAAAGCCATGTCTCCTGCGCGGTAGCTCTCGTCTTGTGACTGGACGCCCACTGCTGGATGGCAGAAATGTAGAGGGATATTAAGCAGACTCAATGCTGGAAAGATATTAGAACTTCTAAAGGGTCAGTTCAACCAAAAATGTTAATTCTGCTGTTAATTACTCACCCTAATTTTGCTCAAGTACCCCCCAAAACCTTCATTTATCTTCAGAAAACAAATTAGGATTATTTAGATCAGTGGTTCACATTCCTTGTGGTCTCTCTCCATAATTTACATGTCCCCTTAAACACATCTGATTCAAATCATGAACTCATTAGGAGAGTCAAAAAACCTGGGCCTACTTACGGTGGCTGGGAAGTGCAAAACAACATTACAAATTGTGAAACACTTTTACAAAGCTTGAGACAAATTTACATTTTGGAAAACATTTTTACCTATCATAAGAAACAATTACATAGGAAAAATGGTTTTTACCAAGGACAAAACAAGTTTACATTTTGGAAAACAAATTAACAAGTCGCAAAACACTTTTATCAGTCCCGAAACAAATTTACAATGATTCTTTACGGAAAGGGAATGTACCAAACATCAGAAGTGACGCAACGAAAGGGGCGTTGTATTCGTCGCTGGTGGTGAGCTCGGTAAATTCGTGTTGTGGAGTAAATGGCGTAAATAAAGTTATGGTGACCGAACATGGACTGCGGCTGAGGTATGTTTTGTGGCAAACACATGAGCAGCTTGATGCGGTTTTGCTTTACGTGTTGTCGGTGTTAGGAGTTTCTAAAAGACGCGGACCAGACGTAAACACCAGACATACTGCATGAATGTGTTCAATATTTTAACGAGGGCCACTTGTACGCTGTAATCGTGGACATGATGTCAAGTCTACACGGTGTAAACATCTGCTTGAGGACTCTTAAAAGTAAACTGAATGAAGCCGGTGTTTAACTGGTGACCGTCTTAAGTGTCCCTTTCCAGATGAAAGCTATTCACTTTTGTAGATTGGTAGATTCGTCATTTTTTCACAGCAACAAAACATGCCCATAACAAACAAAGATACTTATTTCTTGGTGTCAGTGTCACTGTAAACATTATTGATTTTGACATTTGTGTTAATATTTATAATTTACATGATCAAACGGACCCTTTCATCTGAAGTCATGAATAGCTCAGTTAGATAGATTGATTGACACGTGTTCTGAACCTTTTGACTACACGAGTTCGAATCCCGTTGATGACATGTTAATTTGTTTTCTAAAATGTAAACTTGTTTTGTCCTTGGTAAAACCGGTTTTCCTATGTAATTGTGTCTTATGATAGGTAAAAATGTTTTCCAAAATGTAAATTTGTCTCGAGCTCTCCTCATCCACCAGGCTGCACACCACACACTAGCTGATTGGTGGAGAGGAGGCAGAGTGATTAAGCCAATTATGATATGTGAATGTTAGGAGGCCATGATAGACAGAGGCCAATGGGCAGATCTGGCCAGGATGCCAGGGTTAAACCCCTACTCTTTTTCGATGAACATCGCACATCAGAATGCGCACATCAGAATCTCATCAGAAGTAGTAGGTCATCCGGGTATATCTCGCTTACTGTTTTTTCGAATACTATGAATTTGGACATACTACTGGGCTCGCATGCTGTTTTTAACATACTATATAATATGGACGTATGCGATTTTAAACGCAGCCCTGAAATGGGTGTGATAGACAAATGAGAAATGTAGTGTACAATGTGGTACTGGTGGTCCTCCAGGAACGTGGTTGAGAATCACTGGTTTAGATCAAATCAGAGAGCTCCCTCATCCTCCATAACAGCAATAGTCTCAAGATGCTCAAAGTCCAAAAAAGCAACCAAACAATGGGCAAAACATTCCATGGGACTTCAATGGTTCAATTGTAAGCATACAAAGCTCCAAGAACATTTCTGTGCAAAAAAACGACTTTGTTTGCCTATGTCTTCTGTTGACAAGTCAGGGTGCACAGTTAGCACAACATATTGCCATTAAAGCCAGCAGCTCAATACGCAAACATTGATTTCTACTAAACCTAAACCCTAATCTGATGTGTAAGACAAAGTTGTTTTTGGCACACGTTCTTGTAATGATGTTTTTGGTTCCTTTGATCATTGCTGTTATAGAGGATGTGACAGCTCACAGATTTCATCTAAAATATCTTCATCTGTGTTATGAAATGAATTAAGGTCTCGGAGAATTGAAACAACATGACTTCATCTGTGTTACGTAGATGGATTAAGGTCTCGGAGAATTGAAACAACATGAGAGTGACGAATTAACTCCAGAAATGTTGATTTTTGGGTGAATTAACCCTTCAAGGGGCTATATGTAGAGTCCCTTGTTATTGGTGTCACCAGTGGCCATTATGTAAGTTGCAGTCAGCTACTTGCTGCTCATGCTTTTGCACGTGATATACTAATAATGGATATCCAGAGTGATGTTTAGATGAATATGTAAATATAGGTCAGACAATTGTCTCATAATACCAATATCACCATTAAAGCAAGCAAATAAACACATAATAAATGAACAAACAAACAAACAAATAAATAAATAAATAAATAAATTTGCAGCATATCTGACTGTAGATTTTGAGTTTGACATTGACATGACTGTATAAAGAGTTAAGTATTAAGAAAATGTGTTGAAAATGTTCCATAGGACATAACCTACTTTAAGAGAGACTCTCTGGATCACACATATACATCAATGCCTATTCATTTTCACATTTTCATCTATTTGCCAAATAAATATTAGTCTACACACTTTCATATACAGTCTAGGAAGATGAAGTTTCCTTACAAGCTAATCATACGCTGACAACAAAAAGATCAGAATAGTCTTTAAATATAGCCCCTTTCACAAGATGGTACATTTCTGTAAGAAAACTTACGTGGTAATACAATCACAGAGAGAGCAGCTGTCCCTGACTCACCAGTAGAAACATCTACAGCCCGAAGCTGAAGATTAAAGAAAGAAATAGCAATATTCAGCAACAAAGTGACCAGAAGTCTGTTAGATCTGTAAACAATCCAACTAACAAATCGTTAATTCAGTTTAAAATTGTAAGTTATGTGGACATATATTTGAGCTCAGAGTTGAATTTACTCATAAAAATGATTTAACTGCTTGTTTGGAATTGTTGGTTCAATAAAAGTAAAAAAATCAGTTGAGGAGATTTAAAATTTTGATTTCTCCATATCTTCAAATAATAAAAAGTTGAGTTAGCTTAAACCTTCAAAGCAACCGGCTGCAAAGAAATTTTGAGTTTATTAAGCTTTAGTGGTTGAAGTTGTGCCAAATTTTTCCGTAAAGTATCCTTGACTTAAACCAGCCTTTTTAGTCAACTTAAAAAATTAATTTGGCACAACTGAATCCACTGAAGCTTGATAAACTCAAAATTTATTTGCAGCCGGTTGCTTTAAAATTTTAAGTTAACTCAACTTTTTATTTTTTACAGTGTACTTGCTGTTAAAGGATTTGGAATAAGTAAGTTTTAAAATTAAAAACTGAATGAAGTTTCTTTCCCACCAAGGCTGCAATTGTTCAATTAAATATAAACACAACACTAATAATTTGATTAAACCATGTTAAAAACTGTGTTATTAATATCTGCCATCACAGGAATATGCTAAAAGACACACACATCATATTTGACTGTAGATATTAAATAGTATTGCATTTTAATATATATATTATAATAATTATAAATATATTTATATAATTGGTGCCACGGTGGCCTAGTGGTTAGCACGTTCGCCTCACAGCAAGAAGGTCGCTGGTTCGATCCCCGGCTGGGCCAGTTGGCATTTCTGTGTGGAGTTTGCATGTTCTCCCCGTGGTTGCGTGGGTTTCCTCCGGGTGCTCCGGTTTCCCCCACAGTCCAAAGACATGCGGTACAGGTGAATTGGGTAAGCTAAATTGTCCGTAGTGTATGAGTGTGAATGAGAATGTATGGATTTGTTTCCCAGAGATGGGTTGTGGCTGGAAGGGCATCCGCTGCGTAAAACAAATGCTGGATAAGTTGGCGGTTCATTCCACTGTGGCGACCCCGGATTAATAAAGGGAATAAGCCGAAAAGAAAATGAATGAATGAATATATATAATTAAAATGCAATAATATTTGATACCTACAATCAAATATGATGACTTGGTAAAGGTTGAACATGCAAAAAAAAAACTTCATTGTGTTTAAAATATTCTCACCAACAAAATATATTCACTCGCCTGCAAAGCGAAGGCATCAGTCCGAACTGCTTTTTTCAAAAGTATGAAGCCATCTGTAGTGATATTAACATAGCTGCTATACTGCACTTCGTATCTAATGTCAGGATTGATTCCCTGAAGAATAAAAGCAGAAACTGGCATTTAATCTCTTATCAGATGCAAAGATTTTAATATTTATAGGTGACGATTACTTTGCCATGTGGGATGTTAATGTCTATTCACAATCTTTTGACGGTCCTGGAAAAAGCATACTAGAAAACCCCCAAAAATATGGACTCATATGGTTCTTCATCTCCAGGCCTCATTAAATTTTTTCACTATTTACTCACACTAAAGTAGATCTAAACTTTTATGAGTTTCTTTCATTTGTTGAACACAAAAGAAGGTATTTCTGAAGAATGTTGGAAGCTATTGAAGTCCATGGTTGGAACAAAATACACTGTGCAGGTGCTGATTTTCAACACCGCTGCTGCTTTCCAACATTCTTTAAAATATCATCCTATGTGCTCAACAGATGAAAGAATCTCAAACAGCTTTGAAACAAGAGGAAGATTAGTAAATTATAAGAAAATGTGCATAACTTTGTCAAACTTACGCTTGCGAAATCTTCATCTCTTGCTCTGACTCTGAAGGGTCTGTTGGACGTCCTGTCCCGTAAAACCATGTTTTCAGGGCCTGAATTACTGTAAACATACCCTTCGTATCGTTCCTTCTCAAACCTCGGAGGATTCCTGCTCTTTTTCATTACATCAATAGTGACTGAAGTGGTGGCAAATTGATCTCTGTTTAATAACTGGGAAGCCTGTGGCGGACAGATGAAAGAGTATTGCTATTATCAAATAAAGCAGTGATGTTTTAAAGAGCTAGAAAGAATAAGAGAATGCATTAAGAGAATGCATATAATTCAGTGGTTCTCAACCATGGTCCTGGAGCCACCCCAGAACGGCATATTTTGCATGTCTTGTTTGTCTCACATTCATTTCATGTACTGGGGTACTATTCAGTTCGTATTTATACATCTGTCTTTCTTTTCCTTGCTTCCTTTCCTCATGTCTTAGCCTCAGATTCGAAGGAAGGATACAAGAAAAAATATTCAAATTGAAAAATTAATTCAGTGAATTTATATATCTTCACTTCTTTTAGCATCATTTCAAAGTATCGTCATTTATTGAATACTGTACCCCACTGATATTGCTTGCATGACAGGATTCTTGAATATTAGAGATAATTATTTGTACTGTAATAGTTTCAACCTCCACAACCTCCATGTTTGTCTGTAAACCCACACAAACACAGGGAGAACATGCAAACTCCACACAAAAATGCCAACTGACCCAGCCAAAACTTGAACCAGTGACCTTCTTGATATAAAGTGGTTGTACTACCCACTGTGCCACTGTGATGCCCTCTTATCATTCATTCATTACATTTTTTTTTTTCAGCATAGTCCCTTTATTTATCCGGGGTCGACACAGCGGAATGAACCACCAACTTATTCAGCATTTGTTTTACACAGCGGATGCCCTTCCAGCTGCAACCCATCTCTGGGAAACATCCATACTGTACACACTCATTCACACTCATACACTACAGACAATTTCGCCTACCCAATTCACCTATAGCACGTCTTTGGACTTGTAGGGGAAACTGGAGCACCCGGAGGAAACCCACGCAACCACAGGGAGAACATGCAAACTCCACACAGAAATGCCAACTGACCCAGCCGAGGCTCGAACCAGCGACCTTCTTGTTGTGAGGCGAACGT
The DNA here is from genome assembly GCA_903798035.1 of Danio albolineatus. NCBI lineage: Eukaryota > Metazoa > Chordata > Actinopteri > Cypriniformes > Danionidae > Danio > Danio albolineatus. The sequence goes on from CAIGQQ010036282.1 coordinate 21,232, forward strand.
GCTACTCACTACGCCACCGTTTCGCGCCCTTTTATTACCATTAATTCATTCATTCATTTTCTTTTCGGCTTAGTCCTTTTATTAATCTGAGGTCGCCACAGCGGAATGAACCGCCAACTTATCCAGCATATGTTTTACACAGCGGATGCCCTTCCAGCTGCAACCCATCACTGGGAAACATCCATCCACACTCATCCACACACATACGCTACAGACAATTTTGCTTACCCAATTCACCTATAGTGCATGTCTTTGGACTTGTGGGGGAAACCGGAGCAGCTGGAGGAAACCCACGCAACCACAGGGAGAACATGCAAACTCCACACAGAAATGCCAACTGACCCAGCCGAGGTTTGAACCAGCGACCTTCTTGATGTGAGGTGATTTTGCTACCCACTGCGCCACCGTTTCGCGCCCTTTTATTACCATTAATTCATTCATTCATTTTCTTTTCGGCTTAGTCCTTTTATTAATCTGAGGTCGCCACAGCGGAATGAACCGCCAACTTATCCAGCATATGTTTTACACAGCGGATGCCCTTCCAGCTGCAACCCATCACTGGGAAACATCCATCCACACTCATCCACACACATACGCATAGAATCACATATTTCTAAGTGTTCATCCAAAAAAATGAAATGTTACTCATCATTTATTCACCCTCAAGTGGTTAAAGCTTTCCAAAATATCTTCTATTGTGTTCAACTGAAGAAGCTCATAAAGGATTGGAACAAGTAAAGGGTGAGTAAATGTAAAAACTTTCATTTTTGGGTGAACTACTCCTTTCAGGAACATTCTTTTGTTCAACCATTGAGAATGTTTTGTTGAATGAAAAGATTCCATGTATGTTATGAAACCATCAATGTCAATAGAGAACCTTTTTTAAGAGTGTTAAGAGTTGTAGAGTGACTAAAATTTCCAAAGTCTTCAAACTATGCATAAGAAACTCACCAAAACTAAAAGTGAGATTGGACCTGCTATGTCTGCTGGTTTCAGCATGGATATGTTGCCAGAATTCTCATCAATCTGAAAGATGTTGTCTTCATTTCCTTGGAGATGACAGAAATTGTAATATTTTACACTAAGGTCTTCTTTGTTATCTTACAATGAGTATTACATTTGTTATGATCATTTTTGTAGTTGTTCTTGTCAACTCAAGTCTATTAAATATTGTTAGCAATTACACGTTGATATTGCTTTGTGAATGTTGGTAACACTTTATTTTGATGGTCCATTTGAGTATTAGGCGACTGTCTACTTAATATGTGTTGTGTTGATACTGACATTCAACAGACATTTAACTGACTATAAGAAACTTTGCAAGTACATGTCAACTTACACTGACCCCAACCTAATAGTCTACTTATAATCTAATGAGAATTAGTTGCAATGTACAGCATACCTGTCAACATTGGGATGTGAAAATAAGGGATATCCCCTCCCCCCCTCTAAAAAAAAATTAGTTCAGATAATTAACATTTAAAAAAGAGCTATCAAATCTCATTAACCTTTTCTTCACTGTATAACTTACACATTCTAATTAAAGAGCAACGAATTAATCTAATTTATTATAATTTTTCGTTTGATTACAGTAAATAACAGAGGTGTCACTTTAAATTACATCATAATAACGTTATAATAAAAGCATTCGATTGCTTTCCTAAAGTTTTATGCTCATTTAGGACAAATTAGTTGTGTTTGAAAAAAAACCACCAAGATCGACATCTTTAAATGTTGTTATTATGTGTATATGTCTGTTCAAACACGCACCCAAAACCCAGTGTCCACTTTTGCTATGCTTCAAATCACGTATACAGAATCCCTTTGGGAAACAGCGTCTATTTATCACTTTGGAGCCCGTCAGCTGACAGTCATGCACTGCTTTATGACTGTTTTGAGGATTGCATATGAGGGGCGACGACACCTGTGGTGAAGTGGAAAGGGAATCCTGCCGTTTTAACGTTTATTTTTAAAGTGATTCGTGCCTAAATAAACCGAAAGCACAGAACGGACTCACATTTAAGAGCAAAGGGCGGCCCCTGTTGGTACGTCGGTATGGATTGCATATAGGGAGGATCAGCTCTTTAATGTTTATTTCCACCCTTTAGAGAAAGACTAAAAATACGGCAAAATACCTATACAGGATGATAGCAGGATAGAACTGTAAAATAAGGGAGAATCAGGAGGGTTGACAGTTATAGTACAGTAACTTAAATTCAACAAACGGTCCATCAAAATAAAGCGTGACCTGAATGTTTATTGTAAGTTTGTATTAACTAATGTAGCTAACTGATGTGTTTTAGTAGGGCTGGGCCGATAAACGAGATTATATTGAATAGCGATAAAATTTGTGTCAATAACAGTAAGCTTTGGACATTTTTTTTTTACTCTATATTGATCTAAGAGCCAATCACACAGCAGAAATGTGCAACAATGGGAATCTAGAAGTGTGTTTATATTGGAGATGCAACAAATTTTCAGCCACTAAAAATGTATCGGTTTAAAATATGCTACGCCATTGAATGGACCCTCTAAATTTTGTGTCTTCAGTCATTGTTGGGGTACTCTTTTAAATCTGGAAGCATTAACAACTTATATCAAAATATCAAAAATCGTTATAGTTCAATATGGAAAATAACTACTGAGATTACGTTTTGCCATATCGCCCAGCCCTATCTGTTAGTTCACCACAAAAGGACGCTTTCGTCATTTACTCATGTTCCTGCAAACCCATAATATTTTTATTTCTTATTCTTTTAACTAAGGTCTTAACAAGTGCAATATTTTTGTATGGTCAATTTATCCCAAACAACTGACGATGTGTGCAGTTTAGGCTAAAGTTGTTGAAAACTCTCAAATATTTTAATACCCCGAACAATTTTATAGCTTATCTCTTCATTTCTGCTTCTGTCTCCATCTCTTGCATAAACTGGACCTGGCTGCAGTTGCAAGGCTCCATCCTGGAAATATATGCATGTACAATTAAGAACAAAAACAGAATGGCATATATAAAGTATGCTCATTATCTGAAAAGTAATAAAGAAAGCATGTAATGTACCTGTTTCTCTGTTAGGTTTACCCTTCCTCTGTACCCCAGGCTCAGGCAGATTTTGGCATTGCCAACAGTTACTTTTGTACACGGTTGAAACCAAGGAGGGCGGTTGTCAATGTCTTTAATATTGACAGTGATGGTTGTTGTAGCTGTGAAGGAACGTTCACCAGGTTGTGACTGATGTGGAGTGTCCTGTTAGAGGTGAAACTTGTTTGTTACACAAAGCAATAAGCGAGCATGTCTAACATTTCTAACAATTCAAATGAAACAATTTTACATACCTGCACATTCAAGATCAGCTTCACCTGCTGGATGACGTCATAATCTAAAACCTTGTTTACAAGGATGTTTGGTGTATACATTGTCTCAAGTCTGAAGTATCTGTTCTGTAAAGAAACCTTCATATTAAATGAGAAGATCAAGCAAATTGTGTTTAAACAAAAATAAACATAGATATCTTGAATGAAACAAGGCTAAATCTAATAGACATCTAAGTATGGTCCAACAATATAGACTAATCATGCAAATAGCAATGAAGCACTACACAAGTGAAGTCTATTTAATCTATCTGTTCGCTAATAAATAATAAATTTGGACTATTATTATTGGACGTCTATTCGATTTTCACTGATAGTGCAAATGGGCTACTGTATATGCACACGGACTATTCATTTCAGTCAGCCAGCCAGTCAGCCAGGACTATTAATTATCATCCCATACAAATTCGCCACACTTGAAATCTGTTTTCTTTTGAAACCAGCGATCTTCACTGCCTGGCTGAGATACAATATAAAGTGGATCTCAGACCGGACAAGAAGCTCTGCATTGAATTATATTTTTCAGCACCATGTCTTTAAAATATGGAAATTGTTATACTTCAGTATTTTCAATGGAATTTCTGCGCTGGCCTGCGGCTAATGACAACGCTTGTGTTTAAATGGTATTCTTTTTAAGCAATGAATGCTTAAGTCTAATTAATGGATTATATTTCAATTACATTACAACATTGAGGCTGTAAAAGGAACATTATGAAGCTGAAAATAGTCACATTAAGCTCTCATCGGAAGTTCATCATTGGCTGAAAATCAGATGTGCTTATAGCCCATTATCATTGTCTTAGCAATGATGTCTTTGTTTGCATACATCTATTAAACACAAAAGTGATTGGCAGGTTGGCATTACACATCACATCTTGAACTAACATAGTTGAATGTGGACAAGCCATACTATAAGAAATTGAAGATGAAGAAATGAATACATATCCGTCTTTCTGAATATATTCGGGTTGAACTCAAAATTTTGTGTTCAACACAATTCACTCCATTCACCACTTCAACACTTACTATAACAAAGTCACATGCTGTAAATAAACAGTGTCACAGTGGTTTACTCTAAACCTTCCGTATAGACACTTTTACCTAATATTATGAACCTATTTAATTTAGATTTATTTTTGTTTTATTTTTTTAGGTTTTTTGTGTGTTTTTGCATTTATTGTTCTAGGACAGGTGTGACATTGTGACACAGAACATTGGAGAAGTTAGAGAGAGAAAGAGCTTGCAGTTTTTTTTTTAATATTTCAATGGAAAAACATACATATTGTGCTTATAGTTTATTAATCAGGGCGGCACAATGGTGCGATGGGTAGTGCTGTCACCTCACAGTAAGAAGGTCACTAGTTCAAGCCTCGGCTGGGTCAGTTGCCATTTCTCATTGGAGTTTGCATGTTTTCCCCGTTTTGGTGTAGGTTTCCTCCAGGTATTCCAGTTTCCCCCACAGTCCAAAGGCATGCACTATAGGTGAATTGGGTAAGCTAAATTGTCTGTTGCGCATGTGTGTAAATGAGAGTGTATGGGTATTTTCCAGTGATATGTTGCGGCTGGAAGGGCATCCGTGTAAAAAACGTGTTCTTGATAAGTTGGCGGTTCTGCTGTGGCGACCCCTGATGAATAATGGGACTAAGCCGAAAAGAAAATGAAGGAATGAATGATTTTTACATTTTGTTTTAGTTTATTAATCCTATAAAATATTTGTTTGTTATTTTTTTAGAAGATAGACTGCTCAATTCATAGGTACTATGTTAACTATATGTCACTGCGTTTGGGAACAGAGATGAGGTTCTCGAGGTGAATGCGTACCTGGGCTCTAAGGGTCATACAACAAAAATAAGGTCAAGAATCTTGGTGTGACTCTGGAGTCAGATCTGAGTTTCAGTAGTCATATCAAAGCAGTAACTAAATCAGCGTACTATCATCTCACAAACATTGCAGGAAATAGATTCTTTGTTTCCAGTGAAGACTTGTTCATGAAAACTTGTTCATGCTTTAATCAGCAGCAGGGTGGATTACTGTAATGGCCTTCTCACGGGCCTTCCCAGAAAGACAGTCAGACAATTGCAGCTCATTCAGAATGCTGCAGCCAGGATTCTGACCAGAACCAGAAAATCAGAGCACATCACACCTGTCCTCAGGTCTTTACATGGGCTCCCAGTTACATTCAGAATAGATTTTAAAGTATTACTACTTGTCTATAAATCACTAAATGGCCTAGGACCTCAATACATTACAGATATGCCGACTGAATACAAACCTAAAAGATCACTCAGATCTTTAGGATCAAATAAACTAGAAATTCCAAGAGTTCAGTCAAAGCAGGGTGAATAGTCTTTCTGCAACTACACCATTCGCAGTTGGAATCAGCTTCCAGAAATGATTAGATGAGTTCCAACATTAGGCACATTCAAATCAAGACTGAAAACACATCAGTTTAGCTGTGCCTTATACTGAATGAGCAATGTGCTACGTCCTTGCACTATTGTGTCTTTCTTTTCTTTTTCATTCTTTTATAACCTGTTTAACACATTTTAATCTGTTTTAATCTGTTTTCACTCATTTTTATTATTTGTTTTTATTTTCTTATGCTCGTCTTTTTTATTCCTCTTTATGTAAAGCACTTTGAATTGCTACCGTGTATGAAATGTGCTATATAAATAAACTTGCCTTGCCTATGTGATGAACTTAAATGGGTGAATGAAGATATGGACAATTAAATCATATTAGTTTAGAATAAGAGGGTGAGTAAATTCTAAAAAGTCACATTTGTTACATTTAGCATAATTTAATGTTTATGATTGTCCTTTTAGTATCCTAAAAGCTCCACTTTAATTAATTTAATGTACAGTACTTAAACAATTGTATTGAAACAAAAGTTAGAACATCCTGATAAATTGCTTTTACTATGATTATTGGTTTAGAACAATAATGACTTATTTTAGGTGAAATGTTCGTATTATATCAAATAAAAGATTTGGTTACCTACCACATTAGGTTCCAAAGAATAATACAGAACTTCAGAATCATCATCTGTTGCTTCAATCAGGGCAATGCTGGTGTTAACTGGTGTAAGCTGGGCAATACACACAAAACGAAACATTTATAAACAGGAATGACAGCATCTTTGAAGAAACAGTAAGTCTGGAACTGTTGGCTGCCTTAATTATGATGTATGTAGCTGTGGTTTTGCCAAAAAGAACATGTACCTGGATCAACACTTTTGCTGGTCCTACAAAAACATTTATAAACAGACGTGACCCTGTTTCTAAGCTAATCCTGAAATTACTTCAGAATATTTGTCATTTTTGATTGATTAGACGTTTATATAATGTACAAAGCTCCTCATTCTAAAATTCAAAAACATTCACAAATGAGAGAAAAAAATCACAATTATATCTTAACTTCCTATTAGATTAGATTCAACTTTATTGTCATTACACATGTAAAGTACAAAGCAACGAAATGCAGTTTAGGTCTAACCAGAAGTGCAATAGCAGCAAGTGCAGATACAGGTATAAATTATAAGGTGCAGTTATAAAAAACTATGGTGATATTTACAGATGGATGTACTATGAACATTATATACAGGTTGCCTTAGTTATGAGCCCAGATTTACAATAAATGATTATTTTTAACGTTAAAGAAAATTAATATGTTCTCACCTCATTTATGTCAAGTGTGTACTCGCGCTGACCAAATGATGGTGGGTTGTCATTGATATTTGCAACATGAACAATCACAGTCAAGGTGATCTGCAGATAAAATATAGAAATAAATACAAAAAGCCAAAACTGCAAGCGTAGCTGACTACATCTTTTAAAATAACTACTATAGCAATCCTCAATATAACAGTCATTTAGAACAGATTGGCATCTGTAAATGAATGGAAATTGCTTAAGCTTTTCTCACAATAGAGGATTCCTGAGCCATTTTAGTAATTACTGTCAATCTTTTTGGGAAGGTTATGAAAGTCAGTTCCTTTCAAGGTCACCTTAAGTATAAATATGTGATGAAATTCTATTTTGTACAAGATTTCTATTGCCTGTTTGGTTGCAGACTATAGACTTTGGTGATATCTGGTTACAATATCATGCATAGTAATAATAAATCATTCATAATAATGCATGGTGAATAGACTGAACCTGCTTTTTCTTACAAATAAATGCAGAGAAATGCTGTCCCTTCATCATAGTAGCACTTGTGCCAATGAGGGCACTTTCAGTCATAGCAGACAAGCAAAATATGAAAAAAAGGATTCAGTGACCTCCTATCACATGATGTTGCTTTAATTTAGCTTTAAAAACTGGAAAATAAACTGCCTAAATGTATGATCAATATTGCCTTAGTGCTCATGTTCACCGAAGCGTTTTTGTGCTTCAGAAATGCCAGCTGAGCATTTTATTATCTGTTATTGTCAATGGAAACACCACATAAAAATTTACTGTTACTCTTATTATTATTATTTTTTCTTACGTAAAGGTCACCTATGATGAAAGTCAATATTAGTAAGCTGCTTGGACAGAATTGTGTGTAGGTATAGTGTGTCCACTGTCAAACTGGAGTGATAGAAACACAAAAAGTCTCTTTTTTACATTTCCTGATGTAAAAATAGTATCCAAATCGACCACCGCCCACCACAAAGTGATGTAGAAGTGCTGTTTCCCCGCCCATCGTTTTGATTGACAGTGCCATATTAACATCTCTCCATTGTAAAATGTATGAACATATCCATAAGACAGGACTTGCACAAAGCAACTGGGATTAAAAGATCTGTCCAGCTCTCTGTGATCATCTGCATCTCAAGAATGAGTTTTACAAGTTTAAAAAGATATTATAACTGTATTTTTGTAATAAAGTCAGTAAAATCACTGTAATTCATCACCATAGCCACATGTCAGTACATAAAAAAAAAAGAATACGTTTCAATCTCTGTTTGTGGACATTATTTTGTACATTACCATAATGAATATCCATACAGCAGTGCATATTAATGTGTATCCAGTCACATTTGCCGCGCGCATGTGTGTGTGTTAGCGTGAACTTTGTAACAACATTGTAACTCATCTTTCCAGAGAGGCTGTAATTAACTCCACAGCAAACACATCAAAACATTATTATTTCTTATTCTAATCTGTCACGGTTTGCTTTACCTGACATGAGACGCAGCAGGAAATTTAGACATGCGTCAGAGCAATAGAGAACAATCCCCATGGCTCTGACATGCAGGGGGGGAACGGTGGGTGGGGAGAACCAGCTCATTTGCGTTAAAGGCACAGGCAACAAAAACAGCAGTCTGCTCAGAGTTGAAAATCCCCATGTTCAGAAAGATAAAATAAATAATCTAATGGATATTTTGAGCTGAAACTTAACACATTCTGGAGACATAAAAGACTTATCTCAAATCTTGAATGAGGTGTAAAATAGGTGCCCTTTAAAGGGCCATGAAACACCAAAACACATTTTTTGGGCTGTTGAC
>CAIGQQ010036282.1:44252-58274 GCA_903798035.1 Danio albolineatus
TTGCGGTGCAGTCGTTGGTGTACAGGGAGAAGAGCAGTGGGGAGAGAACACATCCTTGGGGGGCACCAGTACTGATGGTGCGGCTGTCAGACGTGATTTTGCCCATTCTGACTAGCTGTTGTCTATCTGTCAGAAAGCTGGTGATCCACTGACAGACAGAGCTAGGAACAGAGAGCTGGGTCAGTTTGTGCTCGAGCAGTGATGGGACGAGGGTATTAAAGGCAGAACTGAAGTCCACAAACAGAATCCTTGCATAGTTCCCTGGTTTGTCCAGATGTTGTAGGGTATAATGCAGTCCCATGTTGACTGCATCATCCACAGACCGGTTTGCTCTGTAGGCAAACTGCAGGGGGTCCAGCAAAGGTCCGGTGATGTCTTTCAGATATGCTAGAACCAGTCTTTCAAATGACTTCATGACCACAGATGTTAAGGCGACAGGTCTGTAGTCGTTGAGTCCGGTGATCTTTTGTTTCTTCTGGATTGGGATGATGGTGGAGCGTTTGAAGCAGGATGGAACTATGCGCTGTTCCAATGATCTGTTGAAGATCTGCGAGAAAATGGGGGCCAGCTGGTCAGCACAGGTTCTCAGACAGGCTGGTGAGACACCGTCTGGGCCTGGCGCTTTCCTTCTCTTCTGCTTACTGAAGACCTGACGCACATTATCCTCACTGATCTGAAGATTAGGGGGGGAGAGGGAGATGTCTGTCAAGTGCACAGACATGGTCCGGTGCAGCCTTCATGAGGTTGCATACCTGACACTGAGGTTGCTGATGCAGACACTGACACACACTTTTCAAAAAATGTAACTACACGTTGTCACGTCATGTAGCGCAAGCTCTGTGATTAGTCAGCTTGGTAGCTGTGCTGAGTGTGAGTGCTGAGAGCCGTGAGCCTGATGGAGAGAGTGTTTACAAGTGCTGAGTCCCGTGAGGGGCTCCAGATGTTTTGTGTTTACCTTCTGATTAAAGTTTGTTGCACGTCTGCCGGGTCCCGCCTCTGAATGATCGAGTTTTAAATACTTGTACATTAAGGTAGCATTCAGAACAAACACCTGCGATGAAACTTGAAACAGAGGATCATAAGAACCTACTGCCAGCTAGTGTTTATGAGGTGTTATTGCAGAGCAACACAACCAGCACGCAGAAATATTAATGCATGACTACGCACAAGGCAGGCACCGTGGGTCACGCCGATCACTCGACACAGAAGTATAAATCTGCCTTAGGAGTCCAGTTCTTTTTAAACTAACTAAAGTTGCCAAGTATGAACTATTGTCTCTGTTGCGATCATAGAACTTCAAGTAGAAAGTCTTCATTTTTTCCATGTGGTAAAGCACAATTTGCATTCTATTAACAGGTTTATAGCTGTGTCCATCCCGCTGAACTACAACAGAAAACATGTTGACTATCGGCAAATCATCTTACTGTCGGCGACCTGGCTGTTGGCACTGGCTGTCGCTTCTCCTGTCATCTTCGGAATAAACAATGTTCCCCAAAGAGACCCCAGTGAATGCAAGCTTGAGGACGACAATTATGTGGTATACTCATCCGTCTGCTCCTTTTTCATCCCGTGCCCCATTATGCTCATGCTGTACTTTGGGATGTTCCATGGTCTGCGCAAGTGGGAAGAAGCACGCAAAGCCAAACTGAGGAACAGTATCCAGGCCTGCCGGAGTTTACAGCATGCAGCGGTAGCTGCTGCTCTCCCACCATTGGGGGCACTGCCTGCGTCTCTGCCCCGGGTCATTGAGAGGGATTTGGCCCAGTCCAGTCTTGAAGAACTTGACGACTTCACTCAGCCTGTTTGCCCCTTCCCACCAGAGTATAAAAACAGCCCCATACAAACTGTGGCCTACTCTGACATTCAATATGGCCAGACAGCCCAGAGAAGGAAGAGGGCTAAAATCAACGGAAGGGAGAGAAAAGCCATGAGAGTTTTACCTGTTGTTGTGGGTAAGTGTTGAAACAGCTTAAATATTCATAAAATTCTGGCTATGTGTGTGACGGGGGATGTTTGTTGCAGTCTAGTTTGAGTTGAAACTAAGGTTACACTTTATTTTGATGGTCCCCTTTAGGTGTTCAGTTGACTTTACAGTGTATAACTTTTTATTTAGAGGTCAACATCCAGTCATTGGAGTATTAGCAAAGTGTCTGCATAATGTCTGTTTATTTTGACTGTAAGTGACTTTGCAAGAACTCATCAACCTAGGGCACAGGTGTTAAATCCAGTTCCTGGGATGCTCTGCACAGTTTAGTTCCAACCCTAATGAAACACTCCTGATTAACTAAATGAGTCCTTTGCTGCATCCCAAATTCGCATACTTATACAACACCCTAAAAGTATGTACTTTTTTATGAAGGAAAAATATATACTTTTGAGTGTGTAACAGAAAAGTATGCAAGCTTTGGGACATGCTACTTCCTCGTTAACAGATCGGAGCGTTGCTTAGTTAAGAGCCCTGTCAATCGTCCAAATTTCTGTTGTATTTAATTTCCAATTTTATTGGAAAAGCAGCAGCACTATAATCTCCCATTCACAACTCTTTCATGCAGATAAATCTTCTTAGGTGTTTGGATAATTCTGCATTCAGACATTAATGTCCAAACACGATTTTACATAAGTTCAGTATTGTTGTTGCAGATGAAATATAACACAGACAACACTATTTAAATATTCTCCAGTGGGCTAGATATTAACTAACAGTCATACAAACATCTTTACTGAAGCCTTTCTGCTTGACGGTTGGTCTCGTGCGTCCATCATGTTTGTAGTTTGTTTACACTTTTCATTTGGTTTTGTAGTTCTGATCGAATTCGTGACTAATGCGCAATGTACTGTGGGCAATATCAGCGGTTAGAGTATGGACGCTTCTACACTTAAAACTTTGACTGGAAATAGTAAACCATCCGGGAATATTTGACAAACTCTTTTCAACATACTACGATTTGGGACATAATAATTCTATTTTCACATTCAATTTAGGACAGATAGTATGCGGATTGGGACAGTTTTGGGACAGTTTTGTTTGAAACCTACAGGTAAGTGTGTTAAAGCAGGGTTGGTACTAAACTGTGCAGAGCTGCGGCCCTCAAGGAACTAAATTTGACACCTGTAACCTAGAGTGTGTTCATACGCATCTTTTTGACAAGAGAAGGTTGACAAGGGTCTCTTTTTTTTTTTTTTGAAAAAAAAAAAACTGGCAGCATTTTGGACACAAATAGCAGAAAAGGGCATCTTGTTGCTATAACAACAGATGCAAAAGCAGCCTTGTGCTGTTTGATGCAGAGATGTCGAGAAAGAGGAAGTTGGCACTTGCGTTGGCTTTTGAAGTTAACAGGGAGGAGAATGCCAGTTCACAATCACAATGATGTTTGTGGGTTCATGACATTACGAGAGGAAGGAAATTGTATGGTATTTTGAACAATTTACTCTAAGAGCTCCTGTTGAATGACGCAGCATATTTTAGAACTCCTTGTGCTCTGAAATAAGGCTGTCTACCATCTTGCTCATAGGGCTCAACCTCGATTCCTGAAGGGCCGCAGCTCTGGGCAGTTTTGCTCCAACCCAAATCAAACACAGCTGATCCACATAGTCAAGGTGTTCAAGACTACTAGAGACTATTAAGCAGGCTGCGGCACTCCAGGAATTGAGTTTGAGACCATTGATCTTGCTCCATTTTTTCTTTAGCTGTTGTTATGGTTCATGACATTACAAGAAGAAGGAAAAGACAGTTATGGAAAATACAGGTCTTGCTACTCACTTGTCATTGGTCAGCTGTCAAGAATGAACTTGGCGTTGAACATTTTGAACAAAAAGCTTAAAAAGACTTGGAAAAAACTTGAAATATATAGGTAAAACGATATAAGGCGGTTTTCATAAGACTACCATGACACTTTAATAATAAAAACATGACATGTCATGAATGTGAGGGGGACTTATGCATGCTTATGACAACTGTCATTTGCTCAGTTATGTGATTATAAATGCAAAGCTGACATTGTTTGACATGTCTTTGTTATGACAACTTGACAAACAAATATATCATACCCTGCCTTTGTTTTTGTCATGACAACTTGAGATTATTAAAGGGATGGCCCACTACAATGTCATATTTGAAACTTTAGTTGATGTGTAATGTAGCTTTGTGAACAAAAACAATATCTCTGAATGTAAGACGCTCACAATTCAATGCAAAGGAAGATTTTTTCTGAGTTAGCTTAGCAAAGCCTACAGCGAATGAAGTTTGGGGACTAAAAAAAAAACATCCTGGTTAAAGATGTCATAAATCCTTCAGTTTACAAGCTTACACCCCGTGCAGAGAGTGGCCAGATGTTCTGTAATGTTGATGTTTCCTGGTTACATAAAGCCGATCTGTGAATCTCAGCACATTATGTTAGCTGACTATTTTGTTGAGGGCGGGCTTTTGAGAGGAACTAGGAAATATGACAATATGTTGTTTTTATATTAGCTGAGTAGCAATGTATAATTAAAGTAAGATTAAAAAAAGGAAAACGTGATTTTTCACAAGTGAAGCATGAGCACACATTGCTTTGGACCCCATAAACACAATCAAGCTTTAAAAATACACTCTGGACCACCCCTTTAAGACAACATGCTTTGTCATAAATCTGTCATAAACATGATTGCCATGAAGCCCTTATAAGTGTGTCATGAATTTTTTACTGGTCATTTTTTTCATGTCTTAGTAAAATTGTCTTGACCAATAATCTCTGACCAATAATTTTATAACAGTATCATTAATAATTCAGAGCGGCACGGTGGCGCAGTGGTGTCACCTCACAGCAAGGTTGCTGGTTTGAGCCCCAGCTGGGTCAGTTGGTATTTCTGTGTGTTTTCCCCCACAAGTCCAAAGACATGTGCTATAGGTGAATTGAGTACGCTAAATTGCTCGTAGTGTATGCATGTATGTCCTGATCATCTAGGTTGGAATTGAGCGTTGGGCTAAAGACCCACCTTGTAAAAATTTGATGTTATGAAAAACCAACATGGTGCGGCTAAATATTAACTTCGATATAAACGGCCCTGGGAAAAAAGTAAGTATAAATAATAATTCATTATATTTACAGTATTACAATGACTGTGTTTTTTTTATTATAATTATGGGTTTTCACCTTATTGGGATATGACAGTGGAGGTTACAGACAGGAAAGTATTAGGAGCATAGAGTGGGAAGGGTCAGCAAAGTATCTCAAGCCTGGAGTTGAACTTTGGTCATCATAAACACTTCAGTGTAATATGTCGGCACACTAAACTACTAGGCTATTGGTGCAGACGACAATGACACTTTAATGGCAAATTCCATATGTGTAGTTGAGGTCATGTTGTTGGCCTCATATTTATGACAGATGTATTTCAAGTTATGTTGTATTGGTAATGTCAAGTTGTCATGACAAAGACAGATTGTCATTTATCTGTATATGTCAAGTTGACTTCTCAAACAATGTCACCTTTGCATTTAAAATTACATAACTGAGTGAATAAGACGTAATCACAGTTGTCATAAGCATGCATAAAATCTCCTTCATATTCATGACTTGTTATATAATGATTATAAGGTTTTGTGACAGTCAAACATCCCCTTTAAGAACACCCTCTTTAAAATTCTAAGCAGCTTCAAACAAGCCAAGTGTGAACATAGCCTCAGTTTACTAACTCTAACTAGGCCTGTTATAATTTTCTAATTTTAATTAAAATTAATGATCTAATTTTAATGGTTGCAAATCCTTTAACAGGCTCAAAGGGAGACATGGATGCCTTGGTCAAAACTGTTTTCAAACTACTTTCAAAGCAATTGCTTTTACTTCAGTTTTTTTAAATGCACAAAATTCCTTGCTGGTGGTTGGACTGGAATGGGCACAAAGCAATGGTGCCTCCTGGGATACCCTTGGCGCCCTTTCCAGAATATGTATGGACAGGAATTGACAAGTTAAATCCATTATTACTACATTTTGTTAGGCGTATTTGCTACAGGTCATCATATATATTGTAATATTCATCTCACTTTAAATCCGACACAGAGATAAAGGATTCAGCTAAGATTGCTTTTATTTACATTTTTAAAAATTAGAGATTATGATTACATGCTCAAAAAGATGCACAGTCATTATTTTTGCTCTGGATTAAAAAATATATAAACATGCTGATGCATCTTTGATTACGTTTAAGGCTCATTCCGCTGTGTTGATCAGTTAATATCAAGGAATGATTTAGACCTTTTTTTAGTTTCAAAGTGACAGAATCACTTAGGTGTACAATTCATGATCTAAAGAGAGTTTAAGCCATGTAGAAACTCCTATAAAATGCTCAGCTGTGATCCATGAATGTGTCTCTTCATCACTGTATGTGATGTCACAGACTGAAGCGTTTGTCAGGAAAGCAGTGCATACAATAATGAATAATTAAGCAAAGCGTTTTCTCATAGGAAACTGACACAGTGTCATTACTATTTATGAGCTGCAACACGTCACAAAATAGCTCTGTAATTTTCAACGTCACTTCCGGTGACACTTCTGGTGCTGATTTCAAATAGGAAAGACATAAAATAGCTTATAAAGTTCCTCTGAAGTAACTTAAAGGTGCCATAGAATGAAAATCTGTATATACCTAGGCGTAACTGAACAATACGTTTTCCTTTCATGAAAATGACATACTGTACCTCATGTTTCCTCATTCTTGTGTAAATTTTGTAAGCAAAATCAGAACAAGAGACCAATCAATGTGGGATCATTTATATTCATGCTCGGGGCAGTGTTTGATTGGCTACATTTCCTAGTGAGATTACAAAAATGATGTTTTTCCCTTAGATTATAGTTTATCTAAGCTTGCTTTACACTATGTATGTGGGACTCTTATTCTGAAATGGGACAGGCTATAAAGTCAATGTGACCCGAAAGTTGCTGAGACTTATCTCAGTATGTACTTCCATCTGAAACTAAGTATTGAGTTAGGAGCGGGGCTTTGTTTTTGTGCATCATTCCTTTATAGCTAACTAACAGTAAGAAGAGGGGCGTGGTTAAGAATATTGTGGCTGAAGCCAACTAACTTCAATAAAGAAGAACCACCGCTCCAAACATGGAAGCAAATGGTCAGCCTGTGATTGAAAACTACCGAAACAAACTTTTATTTCAGTGAATTGACTTGACTTGCATAGATTAATAGATCACCTAAAGAATAAAAATTCTGATTTTACATGCTTGACTATGTCATGTGCCAGCTCAATAGAACATAAAATGCAGGATATAAGAATTAATTAAGACCCCCAAAGAGGTATTTTTAAATGCATCTTTTGTTAGTTTAACATGTATATTATGAAAATTGATGTGTAGGTTTATAATGAGGCAACAAACACATGTAAACTGCTGCATATAAGTGTTTAACAATAATAATAATAATTCACACACAGAGCACAGGATGGGAACATCCTGCTGGCATCACTAGCACCTCTTCCAGCAGCAACCATTTCCCATGTGGTCTTCCATCCATGTACTTACCAGCCACAGCCCTGCTCAGCTTCAGAGGATGACAATGGATAAGCAGCAAAGAGCTATCTTCCAATTAATGCATTGTGTCATATCACTCACCTCTTACTGTGATCTTCTGTAGTGAAATGATATCAATAAACTTCACAAACTCCTCTGTTTATGTGGAGGTTGATCTTAAATCCTGCCTGGGATCTTAGATACTTTAAAACCACAAAATACAACTTTGTCTGCCCCTTTTGTTGTGTATAATTATAATTTTGCCCATATTTCATCTATAGCACAACTCAGAAGAAAACTTGGTTACTCCGACATTATAAGGATAGCTCACTCACTTCTACATTTTTACCACTTCAGCTGGAAAGATTGCCATTTAACAAGGCGTCTATACACAATTTGTTCAAGTATTTTTTGACATCTTAAGGATAATTAAGCATTTACATGAGCTGCAGGAGTGTCAGAGCAGAGCGTATTAATATTAAGGACCCTTCCAAATATGGTCAAAACCAACCATATCACATAAGGGCTAAATCATATGGGTTGAAATGGACCTGTAAAAGAATTTCCCCTAAGCTACCTACATTCTATTTATATTTTATAATGGAATAATGTAACATTGCATGAATGCATTCAATGGCACCTTTAAAAATTTGCTGCTTTATTTTATGTACTTTCAACTAAAACATGAAAATTGGGAACATATCAAGCAGTTCCTCCCTTTCTTTAAAAAAAAATAAATAAACAGTAGCGTTTTGTTTATATCACAGCTCTGCCAGTCAGATTCAATGAGTTAAAGAAGCATCTGACTTCTAATAGCCACAGTCTGTAATAGCAATGCTGCGTCTGTCTAACTTTTTCCCTGCTTTACAATAAAGCATTCAGTTTTGTGGTTTCATGGGTGCACATATGATCTGCTCTATACTGCTGCATCCTAGACTTCTAGGGGCCCTAAGCTAAATTCTGAGAGGGGGCCCATGTCGGTGCATTAATAAAAAATCCCAAAATGACCCCAAATCCCTTAATCTGTTCCTTCAGAGCAGTTTCACTGTCAACAAACAACAGTGAGTTGCAAGAATCTGTATTATAATAACAAAAGGAATTTATAAGCAATACCTCAGTAGTCTGACTATTGTATAATAAAGGCGTTCAGTTACTTTAATAACTGTTCATGCTAAGTAAACCTGACAAAAAGTACATTTTTATATATTACAGGTGAATCTGCTCAGTTAACAGTGTACAACCGGGGTGTAGCTTCAGAGAAAGATGAGCTTATTGCTTGTCAAAATGAAACAACATTTGAATTCACTTATTTACTAAAACGTCTGTGAGAATGCACACCGTATTCACAACAGATGCACACTGTTTAGTTAACTACAATGTTTATTATGTTCCTCTCCCAGTTAAACAGCCACTTATCATTATATATTTTTGGTGTAAAAGTTGATCAATTGAAATTTAAATGCAAAAAATATCAATTTACTTCAATATAAACTGTTTTCACATACATTTAAAATAAAGTGAGCATGTTTGCATGAACACCATGATGCTGATAACATCTTATAGAAATAACCCATTATCCCACAGCAAAGCAAGTAAGTCAAGCTTTGCCTGATAAAACCATAGGAAAACACTGCATGCCAGCAGGAAACTTACAGCTCATGTACAGTGTAGGAGAAAATATTCTGAAGCTGCAGCTTGATAAGCTACAAGCTGCTCATCAGGAAAAGTAGCTAAGCTACTGTCAAAGTACCGTTTCAAAAAAAGCTGCTAGCTACACTACAAGTTAGGTACGCCCTTAAAAGTAGCTAGTTACATTGAAGCTACTTAATTCTCATAGGCATACATTACAACATGAATAAATGTAAAATTACATGTGAAATATTTTAATTCATTCATTCATTCATTCAGGGCGCCACGGTGGTGTAGTGAGTAGCACTTTCACCTCACAGCAAGAAGGTCGCTGGTTCGAGCCTCGGCTGGGTCAGTTGGCATTTCTGTGTGGAGTTTGCATGTTCTCCCTGTGGTTGCGTGGGTTTCCTCCGGGTGCTCCGGTTTCCCTCACAAGTCCAAAGACATGTGGTATAGGTGAATTGGGTGAGCTAAATTGTCCATAGTGTATGAGTGTGAATGAGTGTGTATGGATGTTTCTCAGAGATGGGTTGCAGCTGGAAGGGCATCCGCTGCGTAAAACAAATGCTGGATAAGTTGGCGGTTCTTTCCGCTGTGGCGACCCCAGATTAATAAAGGGACTAAGCTGAAAGGAAAATTAATGAATGAATATTACAGCATATTTTTTTATACAGCTGATCCGTTTTCAGCTGCAACAGTGCTAACCACTGAGCCACCTTGCCTCCCTTGAAATATTTACAATTATGTTAATTCATTCATTCATTCATTTCCTTTTCGGCTTCGTCCCTTGATTAACTTGGGGTTGCCACAGCGGAATGAACCGCCAACTTATCCAGCATATGTTTAACGCAGCGGATGCCCTTTCAGCTGCAACCTATCACTGGGAAACATCTATACACACTCATTCAAACACATACACTACGAACAATTTTTTTCATACTCAATTCCCCTATAGCGCATGTCTTTGGACTTGTGGGGGAAACCGGAGCACCCGCAATGAAACCCACACCAACACGGGGAGAACATGTAAACTTCACACAGAAATGCAAACCGACCGAGCAAAGGCTTGAACCAGAGACCTTGCTGTGAGGTGATATCGCTACCCACTGCACCACCGCATCGCCCATTTTGTAAATAATAAAAAATATAATATATACTTAATTAATTATATTTAAAATATATATATATAAATATATAAAATATAAATATAATTAATACAATTATGATGTCAATGCTTAATGTTACACATTACACATAATGTTCGAATGTGATT
Organism: Danio albolineatus; assembly: GCA_903798035.1. Taxonomy (NCBI): domain Eukaryota; kingdom Metazoa; phylum Chordata; class Actinopteri; order Cypriniformes; family Danionidae; genus Danio; species Danio albolineatus. Next base: position 54,654 of record CAIGQQ010036282.1, read on the forward strand.
GTCAAGTACAAAACTACAACAAATACAACAAACTACAACTAAAACAAAACAATTAACTTGGATTAAGCACACTGTAGCACTGTAGAAAGAAAGAATAAAGGAAAAGAAAAGAAAAGAAAAGAAAAGAAAAGAAAAGAAAAAAGAAAAAGTGACATACATTATGCTTCATTTTGGTTGGAATTGATTGAAGCCATTAAAGAAAGTTCTTCAGTTGTTTTACCAACTATAAGAATACTTTATAGACTGATTTTCAATTGTTGTAATTGAAAAATATAATTTTATGAAAAAGCTAATAAATGTAAAAATAAATAAATGTAAAACCATGATAGTTGTGTGATTTACCTATAAATGGGTGTAATTATTGTAATATGTGATTGTTCGATGACGCTGTGCTGCTTCAGACCATTGCAGGTTTACTAAATGTACTGTAGCTGTTGTCAAGCTGCTTGATGGAAAAAGCTACAGTTTCAGTAAATGAAATGTAGCTGTCATCAGACTACTGAGCAATGTAGCTAAGCTAGTAGCTGAGTTGTAACTTGCTACTCATTTACTTATATTTGCATTTACTCATTTGGCAGGCGCTTTTATCCAAAGTGACTGTCCAACACTGCTCGCAGATTAGCCTCTCATGTAGTTACAGATAAAGCGTAAACACTTCTACTTTTCTCATGGGTTAGATCCTATTCTTTAAGTTCATTGGTTCAAGAAAGTGTTTTAATTTGCTGTATATTATTCCCTAGCTAAGACGTTTGTTTGTTTGTTTAAGGTTTGTTTAAGCCTCTTTTGGTCTGAATCAATAAAGGACAACAGGTTAACACCTTCACTTGACCATGTTTTGTCTACTTATTAAAGAGCCCATATAGTGGGTTGAGAACGGTTAAATTTCACTTTTTGAAGTCCCAAACAACAGGATGATATGTATGCAAGGTTAAAAAACACTTTTGATGTCTTATAATATCTATTTATTTTTACCTCATTTTCTCACCGACTCCCATATGAATCGTCTGAGCGAGTCTTTTTCCCCAAGCACCTCCTTTACGTGGCGCTACCACATTACGTCCGTGTCAGCAGCCCAATGCCAGAACATATTGAAAAACGTCACTGCAGTTGTACAACAGCGTATTGCTATATTCTTCATCATAACAACAAACATTCAGTAATAATTAACACTTCATGGACTATTGTAAGCCAACAAATAGTTACATTCGGCAGTAAGCTAAATGGCTACCGCTACATGCTGCACGGAGCAAACACAATACAGACAACTACATCCATATTTACCTTGTTACAGCGAACAAGACTGGAAGAACACGCTGGTCCAAATAAACTGGGTATTGATCCATCCTTTAACAAATCCCGCGTTGTAAGCGTGTAGATTGGTGGTAGCTCTCTTCAGAGAAATGACGCGAACACAGCACCATGTTGGGGATATAATTCTCAGGTATTTTACCAAAAATAAACCTCAACCACTCCAGGTAGGGAAAAGAGGTTTCCAGGTAGGGAAAATAATACAGCTTTTCCCTCGCACTTCAGAGCATAGCGTCTATGGGACATGATTTAACCGGAATGCCGATAAGTTCAGTAAAGTTAGCAACAGTCGTGTTTTCCAGATCAATAACTCATGACCGAAACATTGTTCCTACACAAATAGCACCTCTTTTCAACCGTCGCAATGTATACAATCACCTACAACCTTATTTTCCTAAAAATTAGCTTTGCCTACGCGCTGGACGCATTATATTAAACTCCATGCACAGGCAGCAAAGAGACCGATCCTTAGGGACCGTCTACAAAGAGCAAAACGTGAAAACCAATACTCCCATACTTCTCTCTAAATCTTTATACTGCCATCAAACTCAGATCACACGTCACTGCTGTCCCACTGGTTATACTACAACACTTATTGCGATACAGTGCTTGTTTTTTAATTTTTATTTTACTTGACACAGTGCTTGTTGTCTTCCACTTTTTCTTCCTGTCCCTGGGAAGTTAAATTTTTCCGGGGTCTGCGTGCGCAACTAGTGGGCGGGGCTTATGTTTCGCGTTGACGTCAAGCCGAAACGGCTAAAGACTCGTTCTAATAACGATTCATTTAAACAACGAGTCGACTCTTTTATATATGAATCAATCGTTTTAAACACTTTGCACTTTCAGATTTAAGCCTTAGCTGGACATTTCACTTTACTTAGAGCTGTGTTACACACTGCATGGAAGGTCATTTTCAAAAATCCATAATATGGGCTCTTTAAGCATAATCCAGTTAAGAACGTCACTGTTCTGATGTGTTTCATGACACTTTAAACTTTTGGTCCCACTTTATAGTAAGTGTCTTTAACTACTTTGTACTTATATCAAAATGTAAATACAATGTACTTACTGTGTTTAAAATGTATTTCAGATCATATAGAGCTCTTGAGGTGGGATAAGAGTAGGTTTAGGGACAGGTTTGGTAGTATGGGTAGGTTTATTGGTGGGTTAAGGTGTAAGAGATGCTCAACAGGGTAATTATAAATGTAATCACATGAATTAATCACAGATTTAATTATATTTAGGTATTTAATTAAGCATACATACAATGTAAAAACATGTATTTACACCATAAGTACATTGCAACAAATGATTAATTTCAGTGTACATACAGATTAGTTAAGGCCACTTAATATAAAGTGGGACAAAACTTTTTACTGTATATGCAATACAGTAAGTGAAACTTATCTCAGAAACACTGTGGCATGCTAAATAAGCAGACAGAACCTCAGTGTCTCTGGTGCAGTTTGGTATGAATGCAACACAGATCACAGAGTAAATTAACCATACAAGGTGTGCTGTTACAAGATGCAATTCTAAAAGGACACAATGCTTTTTTTGTCATCGTATGAGCTGTTGCCCATTCAGTTGAGGCAATGAATCTCAACTGCACATTTAATAAGCTTTTCATGAGATCTCAGCTGATAAAAATTGTATCATGCTCATATATAATCAGAGGATTCAACCCAGGTCACGGCATTACTTTGGATGTTAAAAATGCTCTGTTACAAAATATACATTATAAAAGCCATTTTGTTTTGTATATTTAGTTTCAGTCGTAAAATTGTCAGCATCGAAGCTGAGCAAACCAAAGCTAAACTGTTTTTTTCTTTATTAGTTTAATAAACTAAACTACCAGTGTGAGCACAACTTTGTAGTCAACAGAATGAGGACCATCAACATAAAGTTTATATGTAAGCGTTGACTATTTTATTAATTAAATGTGACTTCAATCAGCAGAATTAAAAAAGACATAAAAATTCTGTTTAATAAATGCTCCTGGAGCTTTTATTAACGCTTCAGCTTAATTAAGTATGTGTACAAAGTTATTAGCTTCAAAACTTTGCATGAAATTTCCACACAACTTGACTTTTCCCTGGAACACAGATAAAAATAACTACAGGCAAATCCTCAATCCAATTATGATGTCATGGTTCACCTGGTGCCTTAACCTAATTTCTGGCCCACCATTCATCAACACCAAGAAGCACAGCAATAAAACTGCTTTACAAATCTTTCATTATATTATATTATATTATATTATATTATATTATATTATATTATATTATATTATATTATATTATATTATATTAT
>CAIGQQ010036284.1:0-21450 GCA_903798035.1 Danio albolineatus
CAGTCAGATATATAAACTGCACCTTTTTATAAACTCAAGTACATGCATACACAATTATGCATAATATAAAATGCTTTTAAAGTGCCCCTGAGTCAAAATAAACGCTATAATATAATGCTATAAATGCTGTTATGATGTTCTGTGCATGTACTTGTTTTAAATGACATTTAAGTACTTGTATATCTCTCAACAAAAGACAATTTGGACAAATGCTTTGTGTAAAAGGCCTTGCTTTGACTCATGGTGACTGTGAGTGTCTTTGAGCACAAAACCCCAGAGAGCAGTGCACGTTGGACAGTTTATCAAAGATGTAGCGCTGGATGGTGTCTCACTATTGTTGATAAACGTGATGTTTATTTAATCATGTCTCTATCTAATGACTCTTCGGTCTTTTGAATCTATCAGGTAACGTGTCTCAGCATCAGTAAACTGCTTCAGTCTTTCGCTTCATGCTTGCACTCAGTAATGTTAGCGTAAACCTCAGATACTGTTGGTTGGTTCCTGTTCGTTGTTTTACCTTTTTTACCAACCAAGTTTGTCGACGCCGTTATAACGACACCGATCACTCTGCCTATTCATGCCAGAGTCCTGCGGTAAATGTGATTGACAGCTGATAAATTGTGTGTAACTTATCTTTATTAATAATTCGGTTATGGGTAAAACAAAGACCAGGGTCAGGTAGTTGAAATGGTAGGCTACAAATAATTTAGACAAATAGTGTCTTTATTGTACCAGATCTGACTTAACTCACGTCTGCAGTGTAGCACAAGTTACAATGCAAACAACTCCGTCAAACCCAGTGCACCTTGCTGAGTCTGAACTCAAGAGTTTGCTTAAACTGAACATGAGTTTGTGTAAACTCCCTTCAGCTTTGTGTTTTGCCTTGTGTTTTCACCAAATAAAGCAAATTAACCTAATAGTTTCTTTTAATCTCTAGATGATGACGGCAACAATCAGTGGCCAGAAGTCCTCAAGTTCCTCTTTGATTCAGTCAACTCTCAAGACGTCGGCCTCCGAGAAGCAGCGCTGCACATTTTCTGGTGTGTGAACTTTTGAACTTTGTGCAGCTTTGAAGTTACTTCCTCCATACCTGATCCAGTTGTTCAGTGGGGTTGTCTGTGATCTGAATCCAGTGTGAATTAGCCGTGTCTCTTATTTTTAAAATAATCATTTTCCTGCTGGTGATCTATAATACATTTCTGAACTTGTGGTCTAAGTCGTCTGGTTAAGCCAGGGGTGTCCAAACTCGGTCCTGTAGGGTCAGTGTCCTGCGTAATTTAGCTCCAGCTTCCTTCAACACACCTACCTGGAAGTTTCTAGTATACCTAGAAAGAGCTTGACTAGCTGGTTCAGGTGTGTTTGATTGGGGTTGGAACTAAAATATGGATGACACCGGCCCTCCAGGACTAAGTTTGGACACCCCTAGCTCAAGCTTTTAAACGCAGTGCATGTTTTTGGTTTACTCTGTCTTTTGGTGCATGATAAATTCTTAAGTCACAGCAGATCAGAGTTTGTTCAATGCTCAATGCTGTTCAGACATTATTTCCATGAACTATAAGATGAATCACAGTGTTTGCTTGAACTGAACCAAACATGCAAGTTTTGTCTAGAAAGGGAAATGAATCAATAATTTATGATCTGTTGTTGTGGCTGTGCATTCAGGAACTTCCCAGGCATCTTTGGCAATCAGCAGCAGCATTACATGGAAGTGATCAAGCGCATGTTGGTCCAGTGCATGCAGGATCAGGAAAACCCACAGGTCAGCGTCTCTCTTATTAGCCACTTCCACACGTTTGATAACCGCAAGTAATAACCATACATGACATTTTATATAGAGTTTTACAAAATGTTTATCTCCTTAAACACTGACATGTTTAAGCTAATCTAATGTTTTATATGATTCAGTAAAGAGTGATTTTAAATCATTTCCTACTAGGATGATCGAATTTGTGAAAGTTTTTATAAACTTATTTTATTTTTTCTAATGCAAATTTTTAGCTTTTTGTGTTTTTGTAAAAAAAATAAATTCTTAAAATACTCAATTAAGGGTTTTAATTACTGGTTACAGTTTCACCCAGTCAGTTCACTCAAGTTGGTTTGTGGTGATTTTTGTCCTGATGCATATTCTGTAGTATCTGGTCATAAAAGAGCCATGAGGTGATGTGAGAATGAAGTTTAAACTTTGCACAAGTTCTGATTTGGATACCGAATTGCCCAGATTGACTCTGTAAACTTATTTTTATTTCTTCTCTTTCAGATTCGAACCCTGTCTGCACGTGCAGCTGCGTCCTTCATCCTGTCCAATGAGGGAAACACAGCCCTGCTGAAACACTTCTCAGACCTTCTTCCTGGCATCCTGCAGGTGATGAGCTTCTGACCACAGTTTAGCACCAACTTCAGCTTTAGATTCGAGTTTTGTTTTCTGTTGAAAAGATATTTAAATCTGCGAGCTTTCTGTGAAATTGAGTTCTTGAAGGTGCTGGAAACTGTAACAAATGAATTAACTTTAATCTAGTGTTTAATGTTTGGAGTAGAGTTGGGTCGTCCATCTCTAATAGGTGTCACGATACTGAGCCGGCAGCCGGCCCTGTTTACACTAATACGTCTTAGTCAACATAGCATTTTAGAACGAAACAATCCACACTGGCGTTTCATCTAGCAATCCTGAACATTTCTAGCATTTCTCCATTACGCACATCATGTGACTACACAGGCACACACACTGTCATGCGGCCCTCTGAGCTCCAGGCAGTCAGCGGGTGCTTTGAGCACAAAACCCCAGAGAGCAGTGCACGTTGGACAGTTTATCAAGGATGCACCGCTGGCGTCTCACTATAGTTAAACGTGATCTTTAATTAATCTTGTCTCTATCTAACGACTCTTCGGGCTTTTGAATCTATCAGGTAACGTGTCTCAGTGTCAGTACACTGCTTCAGTCTTTCGCTTGTACTCAGTAATGTTAGCGTAAACCTCAGATACTGTTGGTTGTGCACCTTTTTTACCAACCAAGTTTGTCGACGCCGCTATAAGGACACCGATCACTCTGCTTATTCATGCGGAAACAGTGATTGACAGCTCGTCATCTGTGTGTGACTAATCTTCATCTATTTATGATTTGGTTAAATAAAAATATAGTATAATTGGGATGAAGGTTTTATTTAAACTTTTATTGTTTAATAATCATCATAATCTCTCAACTTTTGGATTGTTTACCAGCTAGTACTTATTTTTAACATTTTAGTATTTGTGGAAGCAGTTTGTTAATTTAGTAGGATCTTTATTAGCTTTTATATTTAATGTTTAGAAATTTATTTATTTATTTTTTCAAAAAAGGCTGTAAATGAACGTTATTTTAAAGGTGGACCACATCACCAGTAGTTTACAGAATAAGATTGGTTCTGGTTGGTTGTGCACCTTTTTTACCAACCAAGTGTGTCGACGCCGTTATAATGACACTGATCACTCTGACTATTCATGCCAGAGTCCTGCAGAAACGAATTGACAGGTGGTCATTTGTGTGTAACTTTATTTATAATTTGGTTATGGGTAAAACAGAGACCGTGCGGTTTAGGTAGTTGAAACGGTAGGCTACATTCATTATGAATTAATTATTATAAAGAAAATAATTCACCGCCGCCTATGATGACGATGCCATCATCCATCGCGATGTTTCATATTAGACATCGTACGATGCCAAATTGGTTGATGTCACCCAACCCTAGTTTGGGACGTGCTCACGTTTTTGATAGTGTTTGAAGCTGCTTTTTTAAAAGTAATTCATCCGTGTAATTAACTATTAAACAAAATTAGTCACTGCTTTTGCATTAATTAAAACTCTTGAGTCTGAGCCAGTTCATGTGATCTGCCTTTATTTTTTCATTAAATCTGCAGCCTTCTGATGTTTGAAATTAAAATCAATATGCAAGTATGTAAATTGTCACTTGTGTTGGAAAAGTTTAAAATGCACCTGGAAAGTGCTCAAAGTGCTTAAATTTGACTTCGTAAAAAGGTGTAAGGTCATGGAAATCAGTGGTTACCGATTTCCAGCTTTATTCAAAATATCTTTCAGATTTTAGCAGAGAAAAACTAACTCCATAATGGTTTGGAATCAATCGATTGAGGATGAACTTTCTATTTGGGTGAACTTTTTTTTCCTTCAAATAGTGCAGAATGAGCTATTAAAACTTGTCTTCTCCCCAATCAGGCAGTGAATGAATCCTGTTACCGTGGCGACGACTCAGTGCTGAAGTCATTGGTGGAGATTGCAGACACGGCCCCCAAATACCTGAGACCAAACCTAGAAGCCACTCTGCAGCTGAGCCTGAAGGTGAGCTGACGTGCAGACTGTTGATGTGTGTTATTGAGCGTATGAATCCTGCATTTAAAAACCTCATGTGCCTCGTGGTTCCTCGAAACAGCTCGTCTGTGCTGATGCTTGAGGTTGTGTTTGACAGGCACACATTGATTTCTGCAATTTAATGCGTGGTGGTTGACCTCTCCATGCAGCTTCCACAGCCCGGTTGCAGAAACATCTCATGAGCGTTTAAACCATGATGCTCTGAATCCACCCTCCTCCATATATCAAACTATACTCGTGGCCCCTGTCCTTTATCACTAACCATATCAAGTCATTATATTCAAGATTAAATGTCCACAAATATACAAACATGTCATGCTTTTAGCTCACTGCAGAATAGTGTTCATTACAGTCGTGTTAATGGGGTTTCTCCTCTTAACTCCAGCTGTGTGCAGACACAAACCTCACTAACATGCAGCGTCAGCTAGCCCTGGAGGTCATCGTCACACTGTCTGAAACTGCTGCTGCCATGCTGAGGAAACACACCAACATCGTTGCTCAGAGCGGTGAGACTTTTTACTTGTTATGATGTTTGGGTTGTTTCCAGAGCTGTACTAGTTATGCCCAAATGTTGGTGAAACTCAAGGGTGACCAGTTTTTAATACTTTGAGGTCCTCCCACGTGCTCTCTTTGTAAAACGCACTTAATGAAGCATGCTCTATTGGAGTGGTTCTCAAACTGTGGTACGCGTACCACTTGTGGTAAGCAGGCTTTCCTCTAGTGGTACGCGGAAGAATCGCTGAATAATAAAATATTAAAATGAACTTTTTTTTTTTTAACCCTTTGACGCGTCCGACAACATGCTCATCAGATAGCATTGGCTGTTTCCTGAAGCGTATGATTACACCGTTGTGCCAAAATGTTTACTTTAGTGCATCGTGTCATCAGATGTTAAAAAATCTGTTTGGCGCTGAAGATGAGGCGCGCGGCGCTTCCAGTGTGTGCGGTGCGGAGCAGACACGCACGCGCCAGAGAGAAGCCCTTCTGAGACTAGTCCTGCAAAATTCAGGAAGTTCCCCATGCTGCATCATTGGTAAAATTATTATTACGAACGTGTTTAAATAAGTGCTCGTAGTTCGTGTAAAATAATGCGTGCTTTCGATATATAATGTTATTTGTTTGTAAAGCAGCGTGGCTTTCGGTTTAGTTTGTTACCTCAGATTTAAGCAAATTAATTTGGATGTGATTCAAATCGTGCGAGACACAGAACAGACTCAAGCAACTTTTCCATGCTTGAAGCTTAGAGGTAGAATATAATTTAAGTTACTCTCTGCGTACACAGACGGATGGACTGTGAACTGTACCCGAGTCTGCTTGAAAACAGTGGTCAGTGTGCGGTTAACGCGAATCTCATGTGATCTCATTCGCACCAAATCACGGAAACACTGCACGTATGAATTGGTCAAGCACTGTATATATGCATTTAATCACTCGCTTTTCTGACACACACAGGCCTACTGTAAATGACGAGCAGTAAGCAGATCTAATTTCTAATTTAAATATGTAATTCCAAATCATATCAAAATCCAAGTTAATGTTTAGATATCAAAGATATACAAATATGTCATCTGTACATACAATATATATCTCAAAATGTATTAAGTGTATATACATTTATGTAACAGTCATTATTCATCTGGTCCAAGCAACATTTCTAGGTTAATATGAATAGGCTACTGCAGCAGTTTTCTTTTTTTACTTTAAGAACAGTGCCTTTTTTAACTAACTTCTAAAAGCACATTTTAATTTAAACGGTATTTTTTTTTTTTGTCTGCAAACACAGTTAATGTTTAAACTATTTATAATGTTTAAAGTGGCTGACAATAATACATATTTTTAATATGTAAATATGTATTTTTAAACTATCTGCCTCGTTTTTGAACTGTGCAGTGCTGTAGCTGCTTAATTATGCCTACTACGCTACTGTATTTTATTAACGGTCATATGGTGGTACTTGGAGAGACAATTTTTTTCCGAGGTGGTACCTGGTGAAAAAAGTTTGAGAACCACTGCTCTATTGGATTGGCTTGATTTTAAGTGTGAGGAATTTTACTTTTGATGTTGTATTATTATTATTATTATTATTATTATTATTTATTATTATTATTATTATTTATTTATTTGTTGTTAATAATAATATTATTATTAATTTGTTATTACTATTATGTTGTTGTTGTTGTTGTTGTTGTTGTTTATTATTATAATTGTTTTTTTTTAAATAAAATTAATACATTATTATTAATAATTATTATTATTATTATTATTATTATTATTAACTAGTTATTGTTTGTTATTATTATTATTATTTTATTATTATTATTATTAATTTGTTTATTATTTTTATTAAATTATCATTAATTTGTTGTTTTTATTAAATTATTATTATTATTAGTAGTAGTAGTAGTAGTAGTAGTATTAATTTGTTTATTATTATTATTATTATTATTATTATTATTATTATTATTATAAATATTTACGTATGTGTCGTGAAATTATTTTCTTAAATGTTAGTTAAGAAAAAGACTTTTATATTATATTCTGTTGGTTACCTGGTCATATGGGACTCATTGGTAATGAACGCGCAGATAAAGCAGCTAAGGAAGCTCTACACTTGGAAATAACAGAATGCAAAATTCCTGTGTCTGATGTAAAAACTATTTTAAATCTGTATATTAATGAGACATGGCAAACGGAATGGGATGAGTGTAAAAATAACAAATTGTATGAAGTGAGTCCATTTGTAAATGAAAGTAATAATCACAATTTTGAAAGTAGACATGACCAGGTTGTTCATACGAGATGTAGAATCGGACACTCAAGACTTACACACGCATATTTATTGAAAGGGGAAGAAAAACCTATTTGTGATTTGTGTAAGAATATTTTGACTATAAAACATATTTTAATCGAATGTGTATTTTTAAATGATATTAGAGAGCGTTTTTATTCAGGAAATATTTTAAGTGAAATGTTTGAAAAGGTGCCTTGTGGAGCAATTTTAGAATATTTATCTTTTATCAAACAAAAAGATTGTATATGACTCTTTTCTGTATTGTTGATATTTGAGTGTTCTTGTATGTTAAAAAAAAAATGTTTACAATGTATGTTTAAGACGCTGATATGATAATATATTGTATATTAAGTACATATTTTGCCATGAATATAGCTGATGTTGCTGATATGGCATTAAAACTTAAATAAATAAATAAATAAATAAATAGATGTTTAAAAGCTAGAGGGCTACAAAACCAGTGAAGTTGCTTTTGGAATATATAATCATCCCAAAGCTTGCACTTTGTAACTTCTGCCTAAATTTATCAACTATTTCTTCAAGTCACTTCATACTTCAGTTTCTCATCAAATCTTCTGACCAATCAAATGCTCTCTAGTATCTGACATGCCCCGCCCCCTTTAAATAACTCCTGTAATAATAAACTCTAACATTGGTAGAACACTGTCTTGTTTTTCTAAGTAGTTAATGCTCAATACCAGTTAGTTGCAGTTGTGTAGTATTGACTGAATGTGTGTTCAGTGCCTCAGATGTTGACCATGATGGTGGATCTGGAGGAGGATGAGGAGTGGGCCATGGCTGATGAGCTGGAGGATGACGATTTTGACAGGTGATTTTTTAATATGCACATTAAAGTACATTCTGGGTGGTGTACTATATGCACCCAACTGACCATTCAGGTGTTTTGGAGCAGTGGGTAATTGGCGTACCATAGATTTTGTTAAAGGATCTAGTTTTCTTGGAAAGCATGTTGACATTTTGATCTTTGTAATTAACTGTTTTTCTGCTGTGAAGTGCATGTTGGTTGAACTGGGCTCCCACAGGTGTTTTTTCTTTTTTTATTTATTTATTTTTATTAGCTTGTAGACCCATGAGGCAAGAGAAATTGTTTATCTTGAAGCCGAGGCTTTACATCAGGGGTGTCAAACAGGGGTGTTGTTGGAGGGCAGTGGCCCTGCACAGTTTAGTTTCTGAAGGGCCACAGCTCTGCATAGTTTAGCTCTAACCTTGAGTTTGACACTCATGATCTAGATCATTAAATAATTTGTAGAAAACAGTATAGGGTGTACTGAATATTAATTTTATTATGCAAAGCAGAAATGCAAGAAATGGATTTTCAGATATATTGAATGGCCAAACATCAATGCAAAACTGCTTTAAAATAGAAGTTTGATGCGTTAATGTCGTCCCTTGCAAGGGAACATGATGTATTTTTGCTCACTTGAAATATGTCCTTAAATTAAATGCTTGAATTGGAGGGTTTTGGAGCTGGAAAGTCCTTGGTTTTGGTTTAACTGGTCACACTTTACAATGAGGTTCATTAGTTCATGTTAATGAATGCATTACTAACAAACAAACGAGGAATGATTCATTTACTTGCATTTACATTAAGGTTCATCAGCTGCATTTTTATTAACATGAACTAACATGAACAAATACTGTAAAGTTTAACCGTTAAAGCTTACCCTTTTTTTTTTCTTTTTTTTTCCTCGTTTTTTTGTTTGTTTCTTCTTTCATTCCTTGTTTTTCTGTTTTTTTCGTTGTTTTTATTTCTTTAATTCGTTTTTGTTCGTTTTTTTCGTTTTTTTTTGTTATCATTTTTTTTCGTTTGTTCTCTTTCATTCGTTTTTGTTATTCGTTTCGTTTTTTTTTTCATTTGTTCTTTCATTTTTTGTTTTTCGTTTCTTGTCTTTGTTTGTCTTGTTTCATTCGTTCTTTCGTTTGTTTTTCCCGTTTATTTCATTCATTCATTTGTTTGTTTGTTTTTTCATTCGTTTGTTTCATTCTTTTGTTTGTTTTTCGTTAGTTTCTTTCGCTCGCTTTCGTTTGTTCTTATTTCTCGTTTGTTTCTTCTTTTTTTTTTTTTTTTGCTCAATACTTGACTATTTATGCTTATGCAGTTAGTTTTAGTTTTTAGAAAATATGCAATTTATTTAAAAACAAGTTTTGCCCTCTGATTAAGCATTGAAATACTCAGTGCTGATTTGTGATGAGTATGAGCTTCTTTCATTGTGCAAAATAGTTTTGAAGATTGAAAGTAGGGGTTTGGTGTGAAGGTGGCTCATCTAAATGGTGAACGGTGTATATAGAATGCGATTATTCTGTATATTACCTAATTATATTGTGTTGATGTTCTCTCTTCAGTAATGCTGTTGCTGGTGAAAGTGCTCTGGACAGGATTGCTTGTGGCCTTGGAGGAAAGATCATCCTTCCCATGATCAAACAGCACATCATGCAGATGCTGCAGAACCGTGAGTCAATGCATCTGTTCAAGCACTTCTAGAAGTGCAATGAGTGTCTGCTCACTTCAGAATGGCTCTGGTATCTCCTGCAGAGGATTGGAAGTACCGGCACGCGGGTCTGATGGCTCTGTCTGCTATCGGGGAAGGCTGTCATCAACAGATGGAGGCCATTCTCAGTGAAATCGTCAGCTTCGTCCTGATCTTCTGTCAGGATCCTGTAAGAACTCTCTGATGGCCTGTTAATGATTTTATTTTGTGGGATTGTAGTGCAAAAACTGATTCCTAACCTCTTCAGCACCCCAGGGTTCGATACGCTGCTTGCAATGCTATTGGACAGATGGCCACAGACTTCGCCCCAACCTTCCAGAAGAAATTCCATGACAAGGTATGCCTTTATTTTAGTAGGGGTGTGTATGTGGGTATATTTTATTTATTTATTTTATTCATTATATTTATTTTTTTATTTATTTTTTTTGTTGCTGTGTGAGCTTTAAAAAGAGTAAATTAATTCTAAGTGGGTCTTGAGAATGTTTGTTGACTTGTAGTTTGCTTATGTCAAATTATTTCATGAGCTTAATAGTAAATTGCTAATTAAATGAAGAAATGTAGAAGTGTGCATTACATGGGTAGCCTTTGTGCACATTTTAAATTAAATTACAAATGTGTTATAATAATATAAGAATTACTATTGAATTACTATAAGCAATATAGGAATATTCTATTTGCTACATTTCTAGATTATTTACATTTTTATCAAGTTACCATTATTAGTATGTTGAGACCTTTTTTATTATTCAATTACTGAGCTACTAATATAGTGAAGCAGTCTTTTCAGTTCCGTAACCAAGTAAGGGATAATGTACATGAAGCCGGTTGTTCTCTTAAAATAAAGACTGAGGCTTATCAGCGACCCAGATCGCTACTGACAACAAAAGTAAACTTTGATCTGAGCTGTAATTTACAAACAGTATAATTAAACAAACTTGCAGCTTTACAGAGAAATGTAAATGCAGCCTACACCATCCTACCTGATTTATAATATGCATTGGAGTGTTGTGAATTATTTTTTTTTGACCAATCAGAATCAAGCATTTCGGAGAACCGTGTGATCCTCATTTACTTTAGATTTTTATTACTATTGGTTTTAGTAAGTGGTTTTAAATAACACTTGATTTATTAAATGTAGTTACTGGTTTTCAATTTATGTATAATAATAATAATAATAATAATAATAAAGAAACTGTTATTACTAATTATTATTTGTTAAATTGCAATATTATAAATATTATATTAACAGTGATTCTGACCCTTTACAGTGAGTAAATTGGCGGTTTTGTCATCTCCTGTTTGTGTAGGTGATCTCTGCGCTCCTGCAGACCATGGAGGATCAGTCGAACCCTCGTGTTCAGGCTCACGCAGCAGCCGCTCTCATCAACTTCACAGAGGACTGTCCTAAAACCCTGCTCGTCCCGTATCTGGACAGCCTCGTCCAGCATCTGCATGTCATCATGGTGGCCAAACTGCAGGAGGTGCGGCACAACCTCTCAATTTATTGGCCTGTCATGATAATACACTTGTTCTCTATGGTGAAGCACTATAGGCTACTTTGTTTTAGGTTTAAGCGGTATTAGTAAGAAATTGAAGTCAAGCAGAGTCTGGTTGTTTAAGCATACAGTGCTGTCTGTTGTTTAAAGAGCCCCTATTATACATTAAAAAGGGTCATTTTGGTTTCGGGGGTCTCCAACAACAGGCTGATATGCATGGAAGACTTTCATTGTCTTATAATATGCATTTATTTTTACCTAATAATCCCAGCGACTCCTATATGAATCGTTCAGCAATTCATTTGTTCCAAAACTTCACCTTGGCGCGATGCTAATCTGCTCTAATTGGACAGATTACACAGTCTGTTGCGATTGGTTGACATCATTCAGCGCGAGATAATGCCCACCACGGCTTATCAATATTGAAGTAGTCATAGTGTGTGCGTGAGCATATCTGCCAACACTCGTTTTTCCCGGGAGTCGCCCGTATTCCAGACACCTCACCCCTGAAACTAACCCCCCGGTCTCCCAGCATATCACTCTATTCTTAACCAGAAGTAAAAATGGCGACACATGCAGTATTAGTGCACACAGTGGCGAAAGCTGAACCATTATGAAACGGGACTGCCGCACGTGTGTAGGAGAGCTGATGTAGCCATAGCAACGACAAACAGCAGAGGAACACGAGCTCACAAACGCATTTTAATCCGTAAACAAAGCGACACGCGTCGCGTTTACAACGTGCTTTTAGACGCGATATGAGAATACAAGTTAACCAGATACACTACAAGCGGTTACAAGTTACAAAACACAATTAAATACATCATTTACAAGCTGGAGAAAACAATGAGGCAACCGATTTAATCGCACTTATTCACACTTGTTGGATAGTAGGCCAGATTCATCGTCAGGCCACTGGGAAATGTCCCGGTGCTCCCTACGGCCAGTCCGCCCCTGTATACATCAATATTCTTTTCTGATTCTTCCTTTAACAAACGGTGCTCCGAATCCTCCGTTGTAAGCGTGTAGATTTCAGAAGCTCCTCAGAGGAACACAGCACAAGGCTGGGCTATAATGCTGAGGCATTTCTGCAGAAATAAACCTCAACCACTGACTCTTCAGTCTCATCTCTGGTTCATCTGCACACTTCCAATAATATCCAGCTGAGCACAGTGCTCTTCTCTGTGTTGCCAGATGTAGCTGACTGATTCCAGTCCAAACCGTTTTCAAAAGGTTTTTACCTGCACAATCAAATTCTAAACCTCCCAATCTGTCAACCTTTGCCATTTTCAAAAACCCATAATAGGGGCTCTTTAAAACTATTCTCTACTGAGTCAAATCTGAGCTTAGTGATGTATTCAGAAAATCTCAGAGTCAATGCAGATTTGATTTCTGCTATTGATTTAATTGTGACAGGCCTACTCATTTACTGCATTAATGAATGGCAGTTTGTGTCACAAGCTGCTCCTGTAATGAGTTTAGCTCTGGATACCAGTTTATTCATGTGTTTTCTCTCCTGTTAGGTGCACAAAGCTATCGTGGTGAGGATCAGTTCGATCTGTGTTGAGGCTTATTGAAGTTTGATTCAGAAATGAATTGATTTTCATTGTAGGCTTACTGAATTGAATTTTTAATTGAGCCTCAAGTCAGATATCAGGGTTTTGTGTGAGTGTGAATGGTATATTATGCACACAGACTTTTAGTTTTCAGTCGGCTAGCCCAAGTGCTTTCGGTGGACCATCTTCCCATTACAAAATACAGCGTTTAAGGTCTGATTTCTTTATAAATCCGTAATCTCAACTGCCTGATTGATTATACGTTATAAAGTGGATCTCAGACCGGACAAAAACCACTGCATTAAATTACATTGTTCTGCACTATGTCTTTAAAATATGGATATTTAGTTTACCACAGTATTATTAATAGAGTTTCTGTGCTAGCCTGCTGCTACTGATGGTGGCTTACCGCTTTAACAACTAAACCAATGCTTAAATCTATTTAACTGATCATATTTTATTACATCAACATCAGTGCTGACCTCATGACGTTGAAAATAGTCTCAAACCTTTCACCGGAAGTTCATCATTGACTGAAAACACTACTGTGCATATAGCCCATTGTTCTCATGTTTGCTGTGTTTTGACAGTTGTTTGCTAATTGGTTTATGGTGGTGAGTTAATTCTCTGTAATACTGGGTTTTGTTCCTCCAGCTGATCCAGAAAGGCACTAAACTGGTGCTGGAGCAGGTGGTGACGTCCATCGCTTCAGTGGCTGATACCGCCGAGGAGAAGTTTGTGCCGTATTACGATCTGTTCATGCCGTCTCTCAAACACATCGTGGAAAACGCCATTCAGAAAGAGCTCCGTCTGCTCCGAGGAAAAACCATCGAGTGCATCAGCCTGATCGGCCTGGCTGTGGGAAAAGAGAAGGTGATCATGTTAACTGATTACTCTGTCAGGTTTATTTACGGATTTTAATCTAGTTTATCCTGTGTGGTTGTTCAATACCAGTTTCTTTAAAGATTGAGATATCAAAATTGAAGCCTTTATGTAGTTTTTATATACTTTTTGATTTTATTTATTTTAATTATTTAGACTTTTTAATAGCTCTTGTTTCATCTGATTTTGTGTCTTTTAAATTTATTTAATTTTTAATTATTAGATTTTTCATTTTTCCCGGTTTTACAATTATTAATTCCAGTTTTTAATGAAGTTAATTTTTATTTCTGCTAAATTATATCTCGTAATTTTATTCATTTTAATATTCGGTTCACCTTTTTGTTTTTATAATTTGTATGAATAGTTTAATGAATTTGATTCATTTATTGTTAAATTTTACTTTTAAATGTAATTTTACTTATGATTTTTTTTACATGTCATTCTCGTTTTGATCTAATTCATTAACGTTTAAAATTTTTCATTTCTTATCTAGATATTTTGAAAGAAAATATAAATTTTTATATGTATTTTTTTTATATATATTATTATTATTATTATTATTATTATTATTATTATTTATTTATTTTTAATTTTATCATGGTGTCCATGGGGTCTTAATATCTTAAATCTCAAGATATAATTTTTAGGCCTTAAATTGTCTTAAATCTACTCAAATATTGTGTTGAGCCTTAATTTTAAATTTTTAATTTCTTTTTTTTATTTGATGGGTTTCAATGTTTCTTCATGTATATCTGGCCATTAACACTCATGCAATTACCAACAATCCCTCTCAATTAAACTTAGGTTTATTTTTAAAGTAGCATTTAATTACTTACTGTAACATTTGTTTAAGTTCTCCATTTGTTTACTGCTGAGGATACTTACCTGACCTATTTATTATTTATTTATTATTATATTATTTATTATTATTATTATTATTATTATTATTATTATTATTATTATTGAATGAATTAAATTCTGAATCTGTGAATCTTTACCAACTGGGATAGCATTTAGCCCTGTAAAAGTCTTAATTTCATTCATAATGGTCTTGATGTCTTCAATTTATGTTTTTTTTTTTTGTCAATTCTATCTACTAATTTTAGTAACACTTTAAAATAATGGTCCATTATTTGCTAGTATGAACAATTTTGTTATTCGTTGTTGCTATATTTATCCTAATGTTATTTAAGTAATGTTAGTTCATGTTAACTCGCACCACAACTGTGATTTTTAATAATGCATTAGTAAATGTTGAATTATGATTAATAAATGCTTTGCAAAATTATTCATACTTGGCTAATTTTTATAAATGCATAAACTAATAGAGCATTATTTAAGGTGTTAACCTAATATTGCTTGTATGCTATTTTTGGTTAAAATAAAACTGAAAGATTGCCTCTGGAATTTTCACAGATTTTATTTAAACCTAAATAACTGTACAAATCCCTTATTTAATTTCATATGTCTCTCTTGAACCACTTTTTCTTGACTGAATGCCTCATTCAAGTCCTTTCTGATGTGTGTTTGTGCTGCAGTTCATGCCAGACGCTTCAGCAGTGATGCAGCTCCTCCTGAAGACTCAGACTGACTTCAATGACCTGGAGGATGACGATCCGCAGGTCAGCAAAAGCTAAAATTAGCACATCACAGACCCCGAGTGTCTCTTCATGTGTGTTTGAGCGGATCTCTCTCCTATCTCCAGATCTCCTACATGATCTCTGCATGGGCCCGCATGTGTAAGATCCTGGGGAAGGAGTTTCAGCAGTATCTGCCTGTGGTGATGGGGCCGCTGATGAAAACCGCCTCCATTAAACCTGAAGTGGCCCTGCTAGACAGTAAGAGCATTACATTTGAGTGCATGGAATGCCAATGGGCAAAGTTGCAGTATGTTGTATTGACCTAGTGGTTGAATTGGGTATTGCAGTCCAAATGCAAAATATTGGATTTTTTTTCTTGTTTTAATTTATTTTTTTATTATATAAAAATCCCCTACGGATAACTGCGTGTCTCATGATGTACATTTTGCTAGCTATCATAATACATCAAATGTAAAAATATTCACAGCTTGATACACATGCAAAAATGTAAACTTTTTTTATTTTATTTTATTTTTTTTAACAAAGTAAATATTAATTTTAGGTTTTAATTATAGATTTCAATTATATTGTAAAATTATTTATATAGTTGCATAAAATGGTTTTGTTCATGCAAGTCAGCGAGTGAAACTGGGGTTAGAGGGCTGTGCATTATGGACAAAAAATGGCAATGATTTTTGCTTTTTCAAACAAGCTACATACATACATTGTAAATGTATTGAGTGCATAACAAAACATTCACAATGAAATAACATGGTATTAAGTTTAATAAATAAAACGGTAGTAGAATTGTCTTTAAATCAGACAACAGTTAAACACATACTGTACACCGTAGTACTTACTGCTTGATAAACAAAACTGTAATAAGTTGTCTAAACTGTTGTTAAACTAACGTGAATCAAAACCACCTGTTTGGTTCTCCTGCTCAACTTCATGTGCAGAGTGAGCTCTGGTTGGTTGACATTAATATCATGTGCACAAAAGTGTGAACAAATCGAAATAAATTAATAGCCTTATGCGGTTTAGAAACTGCATGTGCTTTAATCGTGTAGTTTTTTTTTTTTTGGGCGATTAATTGCACAGCCCTACTATTTTCCTAATTTATATCTAAACTTGCATGCAAACGTGAGGTGATTTCCATTAATCTAGTTTCTATTTAGTTTTATGAATTTATTGTTAAAGTACTTTTTATTGTTGAGTACTTCGATCTTTGTTTTTTGAATGTAATTTTAGTTCATATCTATAAAAAGATCATGTCACCATTTTTCTTATTTTTGTGTCTCGATTTTTCTCGTGGTATAGATTTTGCTAGTTATCAAAATATATAAAATTGAAATGATCAATATTTGCGTTTAAGGTTTGTAATAATTGTCGTAAGATAAAAATGGGTGCTGAGTACAACAGTTGAGGGACATTAATCAAGTTTTTATTAACTTCAAATGTTGACTACTTTGTGTTTTATAATTTTTTAAATTATTTAATTTATTTTTTTAACCCAAGAAGTAAATTTTTGTTAAATGTATAGTTATTTTATAAAATTAGGTATTTTCACTTGCTATAATTAGCAAACATTTATCTAAACCCATGCAAATATTATCAGAAAATTAGTCATTTAAAAACTGTTTTTCTTTTTATGCTGTGCATCCATAAATTAGCAATTTGATGCTCATAGGAAGCGTCTGCAAGCTAGGCTGAAGTGGGCTGATTAAACAAATGCCAAAATCTTATACTATAACATGGGCATTCATGATTCAAATAATGGTTGCTGTCCTACCAGGCTTTTATTTACAGTAAACATATACAACTTTTGTGTCATTTAATACAGTGACACAGGACGGGATGTATAAATGACACAAGCGCACGCATCTTGCACTAGGCTTACTACTAGATATAAACTTAATTTATATCCTTAATGAATGTGCATAAAGCCTCTGTGATTCAGTCTGATTATTGAGCTCTTTTGTGCCGTTATTGACAGATTTATTTGTATTTTCTCAGCTCAGGACATGGAGAACATGTCTGAAGACGACGGTTGGGAGTTTGTGAATCTGGGCGATCAGCAGAGTTTTGGCATTAAGACTGCAGGACTGGAGGAGAAAGCCACGGCCTGCCAGATGCTGGTGAGATGATCCATCAAGACATGTGCTTTTAACCTGCTGCAAACTAGCACACTTCTCTCGTAAAGAAAGCGATTTGTTTATTTTTTTTCTGAATCGTGTAGTGTTACTAAGGAGATTTCCTCTGTAAAAATCATTTTGAATTTCACTAGTTTTGAATTTGAACTCTGTTTCAATGCATACCAAATAACACATTATGGGATTATTTGCTCATTTCAGTGGCGGTTCTAGTTTAAATGGCACCCTGGGGAAACCACCCCATATCCAATATGCAAAGTCATCAAATAAATCATCATATAGCCCATTAAAGGAACCCACATGGGGTGTTGCTAGACATATTGGCCACGCCCCATTACCCAAAAATATACATTATTTAGTATACGTAAGGGATAATCAACGGCTTGCCGTGCGTTAAAGGATTTTAATGCACGACGTGGAGGCTAAGGACCACACGACGCGCAGCGGAGTGTGGTCGCCTCCGCCAAGTGCATTAAAATCCTTTAACGCACGGCAAGCCGTTGATTATCCCGCTTATTCCATGGTCTGTTGCCAAGGTAGACCTATATTTAAACTAGTTCTCTTTGCAGGGGAATTTTTGTCTGTTTTTAATCGTCAGATTTTCTAGTCCCTCCACTGAATCAGCTGTGACAGACTGACAGGCAGACAGAGAGAGAGAGCGCATCTGCATGCTGAGGGGATGAGGGAGGATCTGTTTGGTTATCTCTTAACATTAATACTGCGAAAGCTGAGCTAGGATTTACATTTCATAATGAACATACAATATTAATATTATACTAATAAAAAAAACATATCAATTAAATACGCTTAAGGAATACGTATTATGAAGAGAAAGCAGCCAGGGCCAATTTTTAGAAATCGCTGCTGTTAAATATGGAGGAAAATTTAGGAAAAGAAACACATATCGGGTAAAGTAGGAGAACATTCTGCTTTATTTATTTAATTTTACCTGGAGTGTGTTTCGAGTCCCCAGTCACATGTTTCTTTTGTCTTTCTACCACTTCTGTGACGAGGGAGGATCTGTATAATGGCTTTTTTCCCCCTGAACATTACCTTTACATACCTGGCATACCTACTGTACAGTATAGCGGAATTTCCGCGATTTATATTTCATAATAAACATACAAATCGTATATAAGGTGCCATATTAAATAAATACGTTTCAGAAATATCTGCTGTTAAATATAGGTAAAGTTTGCATAATGAAAAAAAAATGTCAGGACAGGTCAGAGAACATTCTGCTTTATTTATCTTTAAAACAAAAGCAATCAGCCAAACACGCAGGATCTGGGTGATATTTACGGTCATAAATTAATTATGAAACTTACTTGCGATCGGTCAAAAACACCTCAGAACAAATTATGGGTTCAAATGTCCAGACACTGACCGTTACATACACCAAAGGTTAATTATATATCCCGTTTTAACAACAGAGAAGCAGGAGATTAGATCCAGCCGTGGGTCTTGATGGTCTGGCCGACATGAAGCTTCCCTCTGGGGGGAGCCGTTCGCTGAGCTGCCGCTGACCGCCTGGAGCTTTCAAAATTTTTAAAGACGTGCTTTTCATACACACAAACGGCCGATTTGACTTTAAAATAACTATATTCTCGCTTGAAAAACTCAACTTGAATTCGGAGCATAGTTTATGAGTTTTTTCCTAATTTTGAGGATTTCCCGTCCGCCATTAAAAGCCCTCGTTGGTTTCATGCATAGCACATGCCAGTTGCTATAGTAACTGCAAACTTTTGGGAGAAGCGCATTTATTTCGAACTGTGATCAAAACTGACTGGAACTACCTGTGCGTTTCAACGAAATATACCACACCCTCCAGCCAATCAGAATCAAGAATTTCACCAGACCATGGAATAAATAAAAATGAATGTTTATATATACTTTCATAAATGTACTTTACAAATAAATATTATTATTATTATTATTATTATTATTATTATTATTAAAGACGCAACTGCAAGTGATATGCTAAATCACTTTAGAAATCTTTTGCATGAATATTAAAGCCAATTCTATAGAATACAAAAAAATGTTTTCTGTAATTAACCTTTGTCTAAGACCCGACTGAGAATTAATGTTATTAAGTCTTACCTCCCTCATCATCTCTCCTTCCGCTTCATAGCTATGCTTAGTCAAAATAAGATCATCATAACTTTTAGTTTTGTCGACTTGCAAAGCTTGCACCTCTGCATGAAAGTTACTCTAGTTTCACAGTGCACAAGCGGTGTGTATTTTATCAACGTGCACATAACGACTGGTATTCACACCGGGAGCAGAGCAGCGCGCGGGAATGGTTTTCTGCGCTCATGCCTGGCATCAGTTTGCCTATTGCGTTGTTTTGTTTGCACATGGAGAATAACAAAGTAGTTCATGCAAAAGATGCCAAATGTGAATGGCCCTTTATGTCTTTATTCTGGGATTACTCTAAATTAATACACTTGCATAAAGTAAATCTTATCTCAAAGCCTTTGCTGGGTCTCTCTGTGCTGCCCCCCAGTAAGATGCCACCCTGGGCGATTGCCCGTATTGCCCATGCCTAAATCTGCCACTGGCACATCTACATGTTTTTAGAAATTGATTCACAAAAATATAAATTCCTAATGTAAGGTGTCTACTAGAGAGTAAAGGTGACGACTCACATTAATTAATATAATTTTCCCTCAAGTGTCTTGCCATAATTATTTTTATTTTTTTCTTCACAAGAATGAATGTTTGAGGACGTAAAGCATGGTTATTTTTATTTTTGGCAGGGGTCTTTACAAAATGCCAGTGATATGGGAGTTAGTCGTTAATGTTTATTTTGCTGTGTGTTCTTCAGGTGTGCTACGCTAAAGAGCTGAAGGAGGGTTTTGTCGAATACACAGAGCAGGTGGTCAAGCTGATGGTTCCTCTGCTCAAGTTCTACTTCCATGATGATATCCTTCAGGAGACTCCAATCATGTCTAATGTGTGTTTGATATTTAATATTGATTTAGTTTGAATGCTGAGATTTTAGTGCAGGAAACATTTTATTATTATTATTATTATTATTATTATTATTATTTATTTATTTAAATTGGTCTTAGATAGAGATATTGTCTTCCATAGTAAAATTTAACACCTCTCTCTCTCTCTCTCGATCTCTCTCTCGATCTCTCTCAGTAAAGTTGCTTTATTGGCATGACATTCAATACAGTATTGCCAAAGCACTTCAAATATGTAATATATTAAAATCATCAAATAATACAGTAAATAGGAGATAAATGGCAAAAAAAACAATACATTTGATAAATATAACAATTATAATAATAATAAGTCTAGATTATTTAAATAAAACACATGAGTTTGCATTAAACGTGTAGGGCAGGGCTATTCAATTAGTTTGTCATGAGGGCCGGTTCATGAAAAGCATCCCAAACGAAGGGCCGGAGAGGTTTGACTTGCAATATGAGTGAGGACGAAACTACATATGTTGCATTTTTGCTCCTTAAGACACCCACGTTGGCTTTTTCTACATTAAAATGTTAATATGTTGTATTTTGAAACTACATAATATCAGTGCATTTTACAATGTGTCTTTTTATAACAAACCTTCAAATGTTTTATTTCAAAGCACGACAAAAGCAGTGTATTGTTTAAGCAGGCTTCTTCTACATTCAAACACATTCATGTGTTTTGAACTGCATAACAATTATGGATGCAGCAATTATAGATTTTGGTTGTATGATTATAGTCTGAAGAATAATCATGGTTTCACGGTAAGTGCGTCTAATGTAAATTTAAGCTTTATTTTCGGTAGGCCTAATTATTTAGATTAACTGTTGTTATCATCTGTGTTCATACACTCTCAGAAATAAAGCTGCAGGAGCTGTCACTGGGGCAGTACCTTTTCAAAAGGTACATATTTGTATCTGAATAGTCTATAATGGTACCTCAAAGGTACTTTTTAGGCACATTTGTGTACGAATATGCACCTGTGAGGTTCCACTGTGGAATCTTTGGGTACCTTTTGAAAAGCTACTGCCCCAGTGACAGCTCCTGTACCTTTATTTCTGACAGTGTACATACATAATCATTTTAATAATAATTTGTCTAACATATCTTTTGTTTACATTGCACTCAAAGCCACGCACA
>CAIGQQ010036284.1:21850-48200 GCA_903798035.1 Danio albolineatus
TATCAATAAAAATAATAATAGATCAGAAAACACTGTACATTTAACAATCAACATTGTAAAATAAAACAGTAATAAAAAAATATAAAACAGTAATAATCAGGATATTTACAATGATTTAATTATAATCATTTAGATGTGTGTTTGTGTTTGCAAGCGCATAACTGATGTTTTTATTGGTCTCTTCTCTCTTTTTGTGACAGGCATTAATGTATTGTGCCGCTAGAAGGATACGGTCAGTTTTTTCCCCCAGTAAATACTGAAGCTGTGTTTTATTGTCTAGCTCTGTGAATTGTGGGTAAATGCTCAGTAGTTTGGGATAGAATCTCTCTCTCTCGTTCATGTTCAAGTTGCTTTATTGGCATGACATTAAATACAGTATTGCCAAAGCACTTCAAATATGTAATATATTAAAATCATCAAATAATAATACAGTAA
Organism: Danio albolineatus; assembly: GCA_903798035.1. Taxonomy (NCBI): domain Eukaryota; kingdom Metazoa; phylum Chordata; class Actinopteri; order Cypriniformes; family Danionidae; genus Danio; species Danio albolineatus. The sequence goes on from CAIGQQ010036284.1 coordinate 22,286, forward strand.
ATAGGAAATAAACGGCAAAAAATACTTTTGATAAATATAACAATTATAATAATAAGTCTAGATTATTTAAATAAGATGCATGAATTTACATTTACCGTTTCTTATGGTGTGTAGGGTGTATACATATTTTGCAGCTAGTCTAGACGTCAGTTCGTCCTCTGAGTACATGGTAAAGTTGAGTCAGATGGTTGTCAGTTTATTTATATAGCAGTGTGTAATGGTCCTTAACGTGTGTGTTGAACGTGTGCGAGTGGCCGCCGCGGAGTCCATGCCTCTGCTGCTGGAGTGCGCTCGTGTCCGCGGCCCAGAATACCTCACTCAGATGTGGCACTTCATGTGTGATGCCCTCATCAAAGCCATCGGCACTGAACCAGACTCAGACGTGCTGTCGGAGATCATGCACTCCTTCGCCAAGGTAAATCACTGGGGGACCGGTGCATCTTCATTTTACAGCAGCGTCTTTGGCTCAGGGTTTCTATGGGTCGTGCAATTTCTGGAAGATCATAGAAGTTTTGTTTTCTTGGTCATTGCATGCCAGGAGTTATTTATTTTGTTTAATTTTTTTTACTTTGTTTATTAAACATAATTTGTTAAATTATTTATTTATTCATCATTTTTAGTCTATATTAGGTGGCAGAAACAGTCACTAATTTGTGAGAATCTATTATTATTATTATTATTATTATTATTATTATTATTATGCATCTGGTCGTTTTTCTTGAATTTAAAATGTATATAAAAATTTTTAATTTATTAATTAGGTTTATTGATGTTATAATCTAGTCAAGATTAACAAATTCCTTGAGTTAAATTAGACCATTCAGTTTTTATTATTATTATGATTTATTTTTTTTTATTTATTTTTTTGCCAATTTTTTTTAAGGTATTTTATATATTTTTGCACTTAAGCAGATAAACGAGGATATATTTTCATTTTTGTCTGCTCTGTGCTCATTGGTCATGGAAACTCAGCTTTTGAGTCCGTAAAAGTCTTAAAAGGGCTTCAAGTGAGAACCTCTGCCAGCTTCAGTGTTTGTGGCTTTATTTGTTTTCTTCTGACTGAATGTGTCTCGCAGTGCATCGAGCTGATGGGTGACGGATGCCTGAACAACGAACACTTCGAGGAGCTCGGCGGCATCCTGAAAGCCAAACTGGAGGAGCACTTTAAAAACCAGGAGGTCAGACAAGGTGAGCTGCTCAGAAGACACTTATCCTCTGCTAGACTGAGATCAGGAATACTGCAATATTGTCAGAAATAGCAGCTTAAAGTAGTTTCTTCTGTAGGTATGCATTTTAAAAATGAGGTTTATTTTTAAAAAAATTATATTTACTAATTTCAACATTTAATTAAGTGTTCAGTGTAATATGGTCTTTCAGAAATCATTCAGATATGATAATTTGATCAAACATCTCATTATTAAAGCTAAAACCAGTTGCGTTGCTTTATTTCTGTGGAATGATTTTGATTTCTATTATTAGGTTAAATGCATGATGATGATGATGATGATGATGATGATGATGATGATGATGTTGTTCATTAATTACAATTTAATGCTAAAATTTTGACTTTCAAATCAGGAAGGTCAGTTTTTAGCCCAGGGTTTCTGCAGGGTCTTAGTCTTAAATTGTCTTAAATATTGTCCTGTAGGTCTTAAAGCATTTTAAGCGGGCCTTAAGGTCTTAATTTTCCTTTTGTTAATGTAAAGTAACCTAATCGATCAAACACTCATCCAATCACCAACAATACATCTCTAACTTTTACCAAAACTATACATAACTAATGTCATAACAGTCTGTTGTCCATACATGAAGTTTTTAAAGAGTTGTTTCAAAGCTAAGAAACGGCTAATTAGAAATAGTTTTTCGACGTGGCAAGGTTTTTTTTATTTATTTTTTTTTTTTTTCCTTTTTTTTTTTTTTTCTCTCCTCTTTTTTTTCTGGGCCATTAAAAACCCTTAGCATTTAGCTCTAAATTTCATTCTTCATGGTCTTAGGTCTAAAAGTCTTAAATTTGACTTTGAAACCTGCAGAAAACCTGTAGCCAAAAGACATTTAAAGTTTGTGTCAAGTTATTTATTATTATTATTATTGATTTTTATTAATTTATTGATTTTATTTAATATCTGTAATTTAAAAAATGTTACAAATACATTAAGATTCTGTAAAATAACCTTTTTCTCTAAATAAAACTAATTTAAGGGAAATGTATTTGAGATCAGAATTTCAAAGTCTTAATCCGTCCACATGGATTAACCCAATAACTTGATAGATTTGAGTAATCTTAAATTCAAAGGAATCGAAATACTTATTGTGATGAATATTGTTAAAGTAGGACACCTCGGAGTGCTTGGTCTTATAAACTGCATCAAGTGTTTTGAATGCATTAAGGGTTTATAATTCTAGATGTAAATTTAAGTGAAAACGAATCTTCTGTGCAGCCAAACGTCAGGATGAAGACTATGATGAGCAGGTTGAGGAGACACTACAGGATGAGGTGAGCTGCTCAAATATTATTAGTATTATTATTTTATTATTTTTTTATTTTTTCCTCACAGTAAAGCTTCTGCTCTGTTTCAGGATGAGAATGACGTCTACATCCTGACCAAGGTTTCAGACATCCTGCACTCCATCTTCAGCAGCTACAGAGAGAAGGTTCTGCCGTGGTTCGAGCAGCTTCTGCAGCTCATAGTCAACCTGATCGTAAGTAAAGATCATCATTCAGTCCTCAGATTAGTCCCCCCGGCATTTTGCATGATAAAATATCAGACTTGTATATTTAAGTCTTATATATAAAATAGACCACTCTTTAGCATCAGAAACATCAGGCAGAATTTATTTATCAAATATGGTCTATTTGCTCAGCATTAATGCTATTAATCTCATTATAAAAAAAGAAAATTCTCTTTCTGAAGACAGATTAGTGGGAGATTCAGAGCAGAAAATTATACTTTAATGCATTTTAGTTGTCTGATATGCTATTATGATACACAGTCAACATCTGAAATGAATCATTAGTTGTCCTGAAGTTGAACAACACCCGTTCGTGTGTGTTAGGAGGATTATTAAACTTTTGTAATCCACTTCAGATGTTGACTACTGTCGTTCTGAGTTCAGTATTTGCACCATTTGAAGCACAAACAAATAAAAAAATGAGCTACTTTGTTTATTCTTACTATCAATCACAATCAATCCTTTCCCGGGTAGCAAAGAATTCTGGCCCATATTTGGCATAAATCTGGCCCAGCAGGCATTCGTCTGTCACTGGCATACAGCATGTGGGCCAAACATGGCCCTGGTTTGGCAGAGGTGGCTCATTCTAAGTCGTCACACTATAATTGGCCCAGATGTTAATAATTGATATGTGAGCCGTGTGCATTTGGCCAATCCTGACCCACATTTAAAATACATTTTTATTATTTTCAAATAATAAAAATACCACATAAATACCAATGAGGACGCTTCAAGGAAAAAGCAAGGCCATACCACGCCTAAAGCGCATTAATTTCCTTGTAGTTGAGACACACCAACATACCTGGCCCAGTTATGGGTTATTAAATTGGCTCAGATATGGTCCATGTTTGGCTTTTTCCTAGAAGCCAGACTTGGTCCAGTCATGTACTGTAGTTCACTGTGGCATGTGGGCCAAGCAAAGGCTAATTGTGTGGGCCAGAGATATTGTGCTATGTGGGTTCAAATGCATCAAACAGCCTGACATAATAATCCAGCAGACTAATCAGAAATTATTTCCATTTCATTAAAGTGAAACCGAATGTTTGAAAATTGAGTGTTAAGGTGTTATCTGATTGCTCTGTTGATAGACATGATGCCATGTAGAGTGTGTGTGTGAGGGAACAATCATCCTGTAGTGTCTGTCAGATCTGTGTTTTCTGCTCTTTCCAAACTCATCCTCCTGGTGTTTCTGTCAGTGTCCGCACAGACCCTGGGCTGACAGACAGTGGGGTCTGTGTATATTTGATGACGTCGTCGAACACTGCAGTCCATCCTCTTTCAAATACGCAGAGTACTTCCTGCGGCCCATGATGCAGTCGCTGTGTGACACCAGCCCGGAGGTCCGGCAGGCGGCTGCATACGGTGTCGGGGTCATGGCTCAGTTTGGAGGAGAAAACTACAGACCTGCGTTCACTGGTGGGTCATCGTTCTTGCTAAAGTTTTCTTTTGTTTACATTTAATTTATTTGAGGTGTAACCCTACACTGGTCTCAGGATTCAGTTTGGTTATGATTATTACACCATTGATTGGGTTAATTCGATATCACGGTGCATTGATGATGCTTTCCATACACAATTTTATATTTTCTTGTGTTAATTTATTATTTATATATTATTTCTAATACAATTTTGTTATTTAATACATCCAGATATATGAACTACCTTTAATTTTACACTTAAGTACATCCACAGAAGACAGCATGAGCATTTATAGCGAGTAAAGTGAGTTTCTACACCCGTGTAATGGGTCACGCGCTCAACAAAAAGGGCTGTGGTTGGCTCTGGCGCTGTTCACAGATATACCAAAACACTTTTTCAGTAACTTGCACAGATTCATTCAATAACAATGTGAGCTAGCGAAGTAAACATTGTAAATTTAGATTTCATGCAGAGTTGTGTAGTTATGTTTATTTTTTGCTGTAATCCAAAAGCAAAGTTATTTAAGTTAATTAAATGTATAATTTAAAGGGGTGGTCCACTATGATATCGTATGTTAAACTTAAGTTGATGTGTAATGTAGCTGTGTGAACATAAACAACATCTCTGAATGTAAGACGCTCAAAGTTCAGTGCAAAGGGAGACATTGGCTATTACAGAGTTAGCTTAGCAAAGCCTACAGCAAATGAAGTTTGGGGACTACAAAAAATACATCCAGGTTAATGATGTCATAAACCCTTCAGGTTACATGCATACACGCTGCACAGTGAAGAGGCGAATAGCAGAAACACTGCTGTTTCCACAGAGCTGCTTCTGTTTCTGTAATTTGGCTTCCAAAGGACACGACACACCGACAGAAGTGCCTACAGTTTCATTTAGGTTTCAGAGAACTAATGTATAAATGTTAAAAAAATGTATAGCATTTGAGAGTTCATTTTCAGTTACACTGACTGACAGTATTTAGTGCTAGTAGAGGCGTGACGCTGCCAATTATGTTAGCTGACCAATCAGAGCCTCTTGAGGGTGGGCTTTTGGAGGAACTAGGAAATATGACACAGGTTTTTATGTTAGCTAAGTAGCTGCATACAAGTAAGATGAACAAAAATAACCAGATTTTTTTTTTTTTTTTTTCTTCCCCTCTTTCTACAAGTGAAGCATGAGCACAGATCGCTTTCCATCTTATAAACACAACCAAGCCTTTAAAATACACTCTGGAACACCCCTTTAACGTTTCAGTTTAACACATTTGTTTGGAATTTGTGACGTGTCATTTTTTTCTTAGCTATATGGTTTTACCAAGTCACAACAGTTATGCTATTATAATTTTATTTTTTAAATGACTGGTCTGTATGTATTGTCTTTAGCTGGATATTTAAGCTGCTTTCAGTTATCTAATTCACTTTCTCATTTTAATATAATTAATTTGGGTATACTAATTGTTGTAGTTGATTATTATTATTATTATTATTATTTATTATTATTATTATTATTATTATTATATATTTTTAATTCTAAACCATTGTATACCTTTTTTTGCTATAAAATTAACATATTACCTGAAGTAATCAACATTCCAAAATAAGTCTTTGATGGGGAAAAATCTTGGAATGGTAATTAAATCATTTCCTTTATTTTATTGTTGTTATTATTGTTGTTTATTTTTTAATTGTTTTTTTTAGTTTAATATAATACAGCTCTGAATTAAATACGTGTGTTCCTGCAGAGGCCGTCCCGCTCCTCGTAGGTGTGATCCAGTCTGCAGACTCCAGAGCCAAAGAGAACGTGAACGCCACTGAGAACTGCATCTCTGCTGTGGCCAAAGTCATGAAGTACCGGCCCGAGTGTGTGAACGTCACCGAAATCCTCCCTCATTGGCTCTCCTGGCTGCCACTCAACGAAGACAAAGAGGAAGCAGTTCACACCTTTAATTATCTCTGTGACCTTATCGAAAGGTGCGCTTGTTTGACTTGTTTAAACTGTGCAATCTGATTGGCTCAAAGCTAATGTTTTTAACACTGGTGACATCAATGCAACCATACAACAATTATCTAATAGCAACACAACAGGACAACAAACATGGTTAAACTTAGCAATGTGAGCTAACAAAATCAATATGGTTGATTTTTATTTGTACATTAAATTTGCAGTTTGAGTTTAATGTTTTTGTGTCGTCCTGCAGTAATAATCCTATCGTCCTGGGACCCGATAATACAAACCTTCCCAAGATATTCGTCATAATTGCTGAAGGTGTTGGGAATGAATCAGTTAAAGGTGAAGACGGATGCAGCAAACGACTGGCTAACGTCATTCGCCAAGTACAAGTGAGTTTCATTTCATTGTCAAATGCATTAATATAAGCAACGCAACAAACCTCTCTATATTTTTGCTTGACGTTTTCATCGATCAGAAGGATTAATAATAATAATAGTAATAATGTGTAATTATTTTTATTTATTTTGATTTTTTATTTATTTTTTAATATCTTTAATTTATTATTATTATTATTATTATTATTATTATTATTATTATTGCGAGCGTTACAGTTAAGCTTTGAAAGCCTGTGTGAAGTGGAAGTTGTGGAGACAGAGTATGTTGATGTACTTTTAAACTGAAACTGAATATTAAGTAGGGGGTGGGGCTTTCTTTGCGCATCATTCCCTCATAGCAAAGTAACGATAATAAGGTATTAGTATACAGGTCCTATGTAAACCCTAAAATTAACATCGACAGAAGGAACGCCAGTCCAAACACAGAAGCAAATGCTCAGATTTTGATTGAAGATGTTAAGAAACATTATGTTAGTGGACTAACTTGCACAGATTTTTCACCGTAATGTAGTGTGTACTTGTATATCATGTATGGCCATACACCCCAAGCGTTTTACGATTGGGGAGTGTCTCTCCACACTACCACCAGTGTGCAGCGTCCCCTTGAATGATGTGACTGCAGCCACAAGACAACAGCGCCAGTGCTTCACCACACCAGCTATAGGTGGAATAAAGAGACAGTGATAGAGCTAATTGGTAGGCCATGATCTGTTAGGGCCGATGAAGGGAATTTGGCCAGGACACTGAGGTTACACCCCTGCTCTTTAAGGGAAGAGCTATGGGATTATTAATGGCCACATTGAGTGCCCCCTGCTGGCCTTACTTGCATCACCAACTGTGACCTAGCATTCCCATGTGGTCTCCCATCCAGGTACTGACCTGGCTCAGCCCTGCTTGGCTTCAGTGAGTAACTGGTCTTGGGTTGCAGGGTGATATGGCTGTGGTTAACAGTGTAGGATAAGAATAACAATGTGAGCTAGCCTAATAATAATAACGATAGATAGATAGATAGATAGATAGATAGATAGATAGATAGATAGATAGATAGATAGATAGAAATAAACATTGTAAATTCTGATTTCAAGCTGAGTAATATCTACTGAGTGATGACTATTCAAATCATAGTGGTTCATATTGGGAGGTCACTTAATGAAATTTGAAACCTTGAATAAATTGATCCAGTGACTTCTAGAATGTAATATTGATCACAATAAGTGTTTAAATAACAGTGTTCAAAGATCACTATGGTTGGCAAATTAAGTAGTTTTTGTATAAATCTAGTTAATGTTGTATTCTAGTCACTTATTGATGTAATAGTTAAATCTCTTCGTGCTAATTAATGTATTCAGTATGCATAATAATGGTTTAATGCTTGGCAACAGAGTTGTGTAGATATTCTAAATCAGTGTTTCTCAACTGGGTCGCGGGAACATTTTGAGTGGGGCGCTAAAATCAAAATTAGATTTTTAATTTATTTTGCTTATACCAGACTTTTATTTTGAAATGCGTGCGCAACAACAGTTCAGTTTAGTTCAAGGGAACTGAACCTTACCTCACCTTAACCACTGTTTACAGTATTTGTTGTTTTTACTTTGCAATATTTTATAATTTGACACATTTTGTTAAATGTCAGCAATAAAATATTGTTTATTTGTAAGTCTTGCTGATTTTCTTATGATTTATCTGTCACTACTTGTGTATGTTAACAGATAAATACAAAATAATTATAATTCCTAAAATTATTTTATAGTTCCTAAAAATTTGGGTCGCGACTTAATGACCATGTAAAAATGTGGGTCCCGTGGCCAAACCAGTTGAGAACCACTGATCTAAATGCAGTAAATATATGCAATTAAGTAAAACAAATGAATAGTATATTTATATGTGATTGTTCTTTGCATAATTTATGACTGTTTTTAAGCATAGTATGCTGCTGTTTTTAATGTAAACCTTTCGAACCGTTTATGCATGCATAGACTGTTAGATAAAATGAGGATGTCTTTTAATAGTGTAGCAGTGACGGTAGATACAGGAGTGATCCAGTGGAGTGTGAATGAACTTCTGAGCTCAAGCCTCTTCTGTTTGTTTACTCCTAATGTAAATGGAGTTACTCCTGCTTTCACAGCTGTGCTCTGAAGATGATCTCAGACAATGGGGTGTCAAACTTCATTAACATGCAGTGTTTCTCACCCGTCCCCATTCTACAGCTGCTCACCATTTGCTCAGGATGTGATCACCCTAAATACTGCCACAAACGACCACAGATCTGTTGACTTTCATTTTCTCTGGTGTAATTTTAGCTATTGTTGGAAATGAGCATGAACACGCGTGTATTGTAGAGTGTTGACAAGGGAAATGTTGTGGAGAGGAATTGTGGACTTTTTTTCTGTGTTCATTAAGCGCCATCTAACGGCAAGGAGTGATTTTTACATACTCTTCTGCTTGACGCCAGTGAAAATTGCTTGGGTTTGAAAGCAGAAAAACGTCTCGTAAAACGCTGACGATAAACGCAAATGAAAAGCTTCCCGGTGTGTGCGAGCCTTAAGATGTTGGCATTTTTGCATTTTTAATTTATAATAAAATCACATTTTAATTGAATATTTGCCTTGACATTCTAAAACGAGAAATCAGCACATATGAAAGCATATTTCTGGACATGTTATTTATTTTTTTATTAATATAATAAATTATTTTGTATATTTTTTTTAAATTGTCGTTTATTTTAATTTTTTTGTTTATTTTTTATTTAGTAATTTTTAAAGAATTGTTTTTATTATATTTTTAAATGATCGTTTTAGTTGTAATCTTTTAATTATTCATATTTTTATTCATTTAATTAAAAATATATATTTAATTCATTTTATTTTATATTTTATGTATTTTATGTTTGTGGGATTGATAGTCCACAAACTTTTTAGATTTTAAAGTATATGCTCAAATGTAAATAGCTGAAATGCTACTAGGGTGCCACTGTGGCGTAGTGAGTAGCACGTTCGCCTCACAGCAAGAAGGTCGCTGGTTCGAGCCTTGGCTGGGTCGGTTGGCATTTCTGTGTGGAGTTTGCATGTTCTCCCGTGGTTGCGTGGGTTTCCTCCGGGTGCTCCGGTTTCCCCCACAAGTCCAAACGCGTGGTATAGGTGAATTGGGTAGGCTAAATTGTCCGTAGTGTATGAGAGTGAATGGATGTTTCCCAGACATGGGTTGCAGCTGGAAGGGCATCCGCTGCGTAAAACATATGCTGGATAAGTTGGTGGTTCATTCCGCTGTGGCGACCCCGAATTAATAAAGGGACTAAGCTGACAAGAAAATGAATGAATGGTTTCAGATTTTATTTATAATAAAAAATAAATCTCAATTTAATTGAATATTTGCCTTGACATCCTAAAATGAGAAATCAGCACATATGAAAGCATATTTCTGGACATGTAATTTAAAGTATTTATTTATTTATTTATTTATTTATTTATTTATTTATTTATTTATTAATATAATATAAATATTTTGTATAATTAAAAAAAAGTCATTTATTTATTTTAATTTTAAATGTTTTAGTTCTTGTTTTATTTAATTTTTAGTTGCTTTTTAAAATTATTTTTAAAGAATTGTTTGTTTGTTTTTTGTTTTTTTAAATGATCTTTTTAATTGTAATTTTTTATTTCATTTTTATTCATTTTAATTTACTTTTTAATTTATTCATTTATTTTATATTTTATGTATTTTTGTGGGATGGATGGATATAGACAAACTTTTTAGATTTTAAATTATATGCTCAAATGTAAATATCGACTTTACTGAAATGCTACTATATTATCAACTTATAAGATGACACCTATTGAGTTTTTTTTTTTTTTTTTTTTTTTTTTTTTTAAATTCTGTAGCCAATTGGGGGGAAAGGTGCTATTAATAACGTTTTTACACATTATTATTTTTATTTATTTATAAAATTTAACAAGTTAAACTAAAAGAAATGTGACTTACTCCAGAAAAAAACACACAATAAGAATGTAAAAGTGCAGCTGGTTAATGTCATTCCTGAACAGTTTTTGTTTTGAATAATTCACCAGTTGCCCATATGTAAACCTTAGCGAATTTGCACTCATCGTGTGTGTCTGTGCTGTGGTGTGTGCAGGTTTCTGGAGGCCTGTGGACGCAGTGTGTGTCAGCGCTGAACGAGACGCAGCAGAAGGCCATCCAGGATCTCCTGAACACGGCCTGAGAATCGAGCGAAGCCTTAACCCTGATAAACAAACAGCCCATCTATGAGGATTAAACAAACTCTGCACCTCGAACCCCACATCTAGACTTTCGGCCCTTTCCCTGTGTTGAGCAAAGAACCGTCATGTGACTCTGAGCCGCTGGACCTGAGATCTCCACGTCTTTAACATCCAGGATTGGATTAGTGTGCGTGTGTGTGTATCCTGAAAATAAAAAGGGCAGAGAACGCCTCATCTTGAGTGGACGTGGGGGGGGGGTTTAGGGGTATGAAATGAATCTTAACCATCATCCATTGTAGATCTTAAGATTTTCTGCTGTAGAAATTGTGCTTTTCTCCCTAACGAGATCAGTTCTAGTTGTTTTGTCACAACTCTGTGTGTGTGTCGACCCAAGCCCAAGCTGATGTAGGGGTGTATCCGGCAGTCTTCTCCCCTGGATCGGACTGAAATGGACTGGTGTTGGTTGAGCTCTACTGCAGCAGAGCGATGATGCAGCTGTCGACTGGTTTGTTCTTTCGTTATTTTCTCTTCAGCTTTTTGTTTCCTCTTCAGCGCCGGTCCTGATGCTGATGTTTGGGAGAAACGGGCTTCAGTTTGCTCCTCCGCTGATGATGATGATGATGTCCTAACAGTGTCTGTCATTGGCTCTCTTAATCCACGCAAGGAAATACACAAACATAGGAAAAACAGCGACTCTGGGTTCAGGGCTTCTCATATGAAGGAAATGCGCGAGTCTGAAGCCGTTCGGTTCGGCTGACGGTTTGTCACGTGTCCATCGAATATTTGTATGATATGCAATCTATCCTGGTTAATCATTTTACAACACTTTCAGTATTAAAGCTGCAAGACATGATCCGCTTTGTGTCCGTTTCATTGCTGTCGGCATCGGTCTGGGTTGATTTGACTCCTGCGTTAAAGTTTATCATTAGCTACGTTTCCATCCAGCTATTTTTATTTGCATTGTGGATATGCGCATAAACTGTTGATGGAAATGTGCATGAAAAATGTGTGCGCATAACTGAGTAGGATAAACTTTTTATTTGATAAGAAAAGATGCGCATAAACTGCGATGGAGACACTTTTACCGCATAAACTCCAGTATGCGCATTAACCTCTTAAACTCTGCGGACCCGGTACCGGGTCCGGTGACGTCATCAACTTCCCTTTCATTTTTAAAGGTCCGTAGTTGCGCAAGACCCCTATAAGTGGTTCCGTTTGAAAGCGTAGAAGCTATGTTTTATGCTCATATGCATCACTTAGGTTTTTATTTTACTGTACAAAAGTTATTAACATTTAATTAGACAACAAAATACTGGATACCCGAGCTGTCATTTTCATATTTTTATATGCTTCATATATGACACACATGTACAAGTCATAGCTCAAATAAAAGCTCTCGCCCGTCCATGTACGATTCTAGCGTTCCTTTACTGAATTATATTCACATATCAAGCAGTTGTCGAATGAATCCCTGCATTTTTTTTATGGTGCAGAAAAAGAAGACTGCCCAAAAATAAGCTTTTTTTCTAGGAGCTGAGGAAGTTTTGGAGAAGCTGACTTTGTCTTCTTTGATATAATGTTATGATACAAATGGGAAGGAGAAATGAGAAAGTAATGGAAACTCCTGTTCTTCTCATGTAAGAACTATGCAGAAGCAAATATGTCATATTTGATATGAATGATCAAAAAGTGATTTTCCCAATATTCAGCTGAATTACAATAATCTTTGCATACTCTGTGGTAGAGACTAAATTCTTTTTCCCAGTGTTTGCTGCTCTCTGCTGGTTTCAAGCAGAACTGTCTGGAGTTGTCTTATTCTCTTATGGGATTATCTACACATTTTCAAAAAAGCATTTTAGAATAAAAAATAAAAAAGCGCCCAATGTTGAAGTGGTTGATCATAAAACAGAAAACAACAAATATTATTTATTACTTTCAGCAGTTTCTTTTGTAAATTCAAATGGTTTTCTGTCCAATAACACTGGAATTTGTCATTTATACCACTGCATTTGGATATGGATGACAAATTACATAAAAGGTGTAGCACCTCTCCTCAGTTGGAATACAATAACTTTTGCATAGATTATGATAGAGGCATTTTTCTTTTTTGTGCAGGAACCACCAAAAATTTATTACAGAAACCTAGACCACACAGAACCTGAAGGTTTCTTAGTAAGCTTTTAAAATTGGGTAGATAAAATCCAGGTGGAAATCCCAAAAATAGCACCAGAGTGTAAGAGGTTAAATAGGTGATGTGATTTTGTTCTAAGAGATCATGTGAAGATAAAAATGTGTGTGAATGGACAAACCAGCAGGCTGAGCACATCGTAAAACATCTGAAATGTTGTTTTGGTCATTCTAAAGCGCCTCACCGTTTCAGTAGTTGTGTTATTATATTATTAATGACCTCCAGAATCAAGAGCGTCTGTGCTCCGCGTCTGACACCTTCAAACGCCACCGCGCGTTCACTGCGTGTCAGGATTGCCTTCTGAGGCACGAGTCATTTATTAAATGAAGCAAAGATTGATGCAGCTTCTCCTACTGCAGCAAATTACATTTTTACTGTTGAAATTTGGCACTAGTTAATCAGGAAGTGACGATGTTGTCCGCTTTGACTTGTTGGATGGAAACGCTGCTTTATTCGCACGTCTTTTATGCCATTAATCCAGTTTTGCGCATAAAGTTCATTCGCATTTTTGGATGGAAACATAGCTATAGCTACAAACTATCACAATACTTAATGTATACATTTGACATCAGTAAAGGTCAGGGGGATATAATATAATTTTTACTATTTCATTTTATTTTTTATTACTAGCATCAGTTATAATTACCAAACACGTCAGAATCATAACCCTTTAAATGCTGGTTTAACTAATGCAGTTTTAAAAAAATGTATTATTTGTCAAGTTATTTTCTTTGAGCCAAATAAGGTCTTATTAAAAACTTTGAGGAATTGTTTGTTTATAGTAGTTAAATACAGTGGCAAGGCATACTTGTTCACGTCATGTGTAATAAATGATTTGTGCATGGTGGTTTATGGCTTTTATAGCAGTGAGATGAAGAGATTAGGCTGCAGCTAGCTGTCTGCAACTCACATGGTCGCTCACTGAAGCTAAATAGTGTTAATGGAAGTGGTGTTAGTGAGACCAGCAGGGGCATTTAACCTGTGTGGGTCCTAACACCAGTGGTGAAAAGAGTACTGAAAACTCATACTCAAGTAAAAGTACCATTACTTGCCCAAAAATGTAGTGCAAGTAGAGTAAAAGTATCTGTAGTAAATATTACTTAAAGTATGAGTAAACAGTAGACCTTTCAAAAGTACTTGAGTAGTGAGTATTACACTGTAGAAAAGTTAATGCTTTTTACAGAATGTTACATTTACACATCCCTGCACAAACAACATGTGGTGTATTTAGGGATCTTCCTATTTTCGTTCACTCCTTCCAACCTTCCTTCAATTGTTTTTTTGTTCTCCATTCGTTTGTTCCCTCATTCGTTTGTTCATATTTTGATTCCTTCCTACTTTAGGTCCTTTAATTCATTCATTCATTTGTTCGTTCCTTCCTTGAATTCTTCCTTCATTTATTTGGTTCTTTGATCTTTCCATTCTTTGTTCGGTCCTTCCTTTTATTTGGCCCTTTCTTTCATTCTTCCTTCGTTCTATTTAGTAATAGTTTAAGGCTGTTTGGTGATTTCAGTCCTCATCCAGTCGACATCCATCATTTTCGGTCACATGCAGTCTATAAACAGTCTCTGGATCATTGTGTGTGCAGATTTTGAACATCTTCTTGGACATTTTTAATGTTTCCCAAAGGTTTGCTGCGTTTATAAAGCGTCCATGTCTTGAGGTTGTTCAGTATGATGTGATTTACTTTCTATGTGTGATTTAATTGGACAGGAATCACAGGACTGATCTTTCTACTGTAGACAATGACCATAGACAAGACAGAAATACAGTAGTGACTGCAGGATGAAGGACAGTAGTGGAGTAAAAGCACCGATACTGCACTAAACATGTACTCAAGGGGAACGAAAAGTCCACATTTATAAAACTACTCAGTAAATTACAATTCCCGAGAAAAACTACTCAATTACAGTAGTGCAGAGTATTTGTAATTAGTTACTTTACACCACTGATCAGTTCACTAGTTAACCCTTGTGTACTGTTCAAATGTACTCCCCTTTTGTTATGTTGTGGCTGTTTACCTCATTGACTTCCATTGAAGTTTTATAATGAAACACACAGACCTAAACTAAGCTTTGTTTTGCACTGCAGCTAATGATCAATACAAATATTACCTCTTCCCAACTGGCAAAAACCAGCAACAATGAAAAAAAGCACGGTTTATATGGTGTCATGGCTTTGCAATAAAAAAAAGTCATTATAATGGAAGTCAATGAGGCAAAAACAACCACGAACATAACATTAAAGGACAACAGCACATTTGTTTAGTGTCTATTGTTGAATTTTTGCCTAGTTTCAAAGCATTTTCCTAAAATATGTGTCAAAATATGATTTGCCACCAAACAATCATTACATATGCTGAAACGTAGCGATATTTGTGGCCAAATTAGGCCTCAAAATCACCTCAGGTGGATGAAAACGACCCAGCAGCACACTAGGATTAGTGCTGAAACATTCAAGAACAAACAGTTGTCAGTACTATAACACGCTTTACTATAGTATGGTTGAAAACATAGTGTTTACCATACATTACTAGAGTATTTTGTCATGATGGCAGTGTTCTTCCGCCAGGGGTCGCTGTTTTCCTCGCGGTTTTCCTCCTCTCCCTGTAGTGCGGGTGTTGGAGGCTGGAGGCGGTGTTTTATTGTATGAAATCAGTTCGGGATCAGTCCTACAGTCATCATGGCGTCCGGGAAGACGGTGGATTTCAGCGCTTCCCGCGAATAAGCGCCGAAAAACCCGCTCGTCGCCACTTCAGCCGCCGCGCCGCGCGTTATTTCCAGCGGAATACCATTTAACGCCACGCTCGCGGACATATCCACTCACAGCGAGCGCTCATTCGGCTACTAAAGGTAAGCTACATTTTACTGACTCCTGTGCTAGTTACTATCAATCGTCGCTCAGATCGCTAGACCAGTTGATACGTTGTAGCGGTTTCCATGGTTGCAGGGTTTAAATCAATCGAGCCGCCGCCGCTGCCACGCGTCAGATCTCCAGAACATCAAAGATTATTGCTGTAGTGCATCATCACCGTAGCGCCTTCTGCATAACTCTATACTTCACCATACATACTATGGTAAACACGTTACGTTGATCACAGAGAAGTGCTGCGAGACTATCATTGTATAACCCTTGGAGTTTATTTAAATGTCTCACTCTCTCTCTAAGGAATGCTCTGGCTCATGTCCAACAGCATAGTAGCTTTGAGTAATTGTGCTACCATGGTAAAACCACGTTTTTAGACATGTATTTGGGAGTTATTACATAATATAGCCACAGTAAAGGTCACATTAGATTGAATAACCCTGCTGAAGTGTGTAATATTCTGAATATCCCTGAACAGAGTGACTGAAGCATCAATATTGATCTGTTTCTGCATTAATTTTTCACATTCACGTTCATAACTGCTGCAGCGATGCCTTTTAAGAGTGTGCAGGTACTCATCTGGGTGTTATGGACTTTCCCTGTCACATGAATTCTTGATTCGGTTAACACACACACACACACATACAGTCAGTCAATGCAGCTTAACCTACTAACATCTGAACCTCAGGGATTTACTCGACTAACCTACATCCGCTGGTCTACTGTAAGCATACGCCTCAGCACGGATTGTGAAAGTCTTTTAGCAAATTGACCTTGGTGATCACGGTTTCTGCCCAAATGATTTTGGGAAATGTAATTTCATGGCAATTTTATAGACATTCGTGGCCAGATGTACTGATATTACTGTACAATCATGATAGTAATGGACAGGGGCGCCACTAGCAATTTTGGGCCCCATGAAAAAATATGAGGATGGGCCCCCTACTACTAAGCTAGCTATACAAACTCTTTGTCTGCAGTGTAGTTATACTGACCTATGCATTTTATTATTGATTTTGTCCACTACTTATCAGTAGTTAGTAAGAGAACGGCCATGACTGTAGCTAGCAGATGATTTATTGTTCAAATGTAAATGTAGTACAAAAAGAGGAACAGAAATCAAATATTCACTGAAAATTCATTCATTCATTTTCCTTTCGGCTTAGTCCCTTTATTAATCCGGGGTCGCCACAGCGGAATGAACCGCCAACTTATCCAGCATTTGTTTTACGCAGCGGATGCCCTTCCAGCCACAACCCATCTCTGGGAAACACATTCATACATTCTCATTCACACACATACACTACGGACAATTTAGCTTACCCAATTCACCTGTACCGCATGTGTTTGGACTGTGGGGGAAACCGGAGCACCCGGAGGAAACCCACGCAACCACGGGGAGAACATGCAAACTCCACACAGAAATGCCAACTGACCCAGCCGGGGATCGAACCAGCGACCTTCTTGCTGTGAGGCGAACGTGCTACCCACTAGGCCACCGTGGCGCCATCACTGAAAATTGTACATTTCAAAACACACAAAACACCAATGTGTAACTATTTAAATAACTGTACTGCAATAGTGTCTCATACAATGTGCAATACACTGGAACAGTGACAAAAATCAATAAGACACAACATTATATTACAATGAAACCCATAAATAAGCCGAGACCCATAAATGATGCTGAGTGCATCATCCGGGTAATTAAAGTGCACTTATTATTGTTAGAGTTTTCAGTGTGAACGCACTACTTACACTATTTATACTACAAAATGGCGTAGAATAGTGCATAAGTATGTGATTTTAGACGCAGCTGATGTTAACCTCGAGGACATCGCTGCTTTGACAGTTTACCTGACGATCACACTCAACTCTCTTCCCGCTACTGACGGACTGAACCATACAGTGAAAGTAGGGGCGTGCAATTTGACAGTGACAGACACAAGAGGCAGATAGAAGCCGTATTTTTATTTTTATTTCTAATAAATTGTTTTCCTTGTAATTTAGAGATACATTTATAATTTATAGTACATTATAGTACTGTTATTAATTATAAAGCAGATCTCTGCGGGCCCCTAGAGTGCATGGGCCCTTAGGCCGTACTCACACTATGCTATCCGAACCATGCTCAGGCCCGTTTCCCGGATCGTTTGAGAAGTGTGAGCGCTCTGAATCGGGCTCAGGCACGGTTCATTTGGCCGGCCCTGGCCTGGTTGGAAGAGGTGTGCTTGAGCCCAGTTCACTTGGGCTCAGGCGCGGTACGCTATAGTGTGAGTGCCGAGCGCGCCTGAGCCCAAAACTGAGGACGCAACGTCACTCGCTGCGACGCACGAGCAGCGCGATTTCGTGAAAATTTCCGAGCCACAAAGGCGATAGACCTGTTCAACATTATGCTGTGACTGGGTTGTGCACCACTGCTGAGCAAACGACTAAAAAAAATCACCAACAAACTTAACAAAGCTGTGGACTCCATTGTGCTCAGCGTAGCTCTTCCTGTTTATCTTGAGTACGTCGCACTATAATGACGTAAGCGGGCTTGGGTACGGATGCTTTAAACGCAGTGTGAGTGCGGGCCATCGGGGGAGAGAGAGGAGGAGGCACAATCGAGCCCAGGCCAGTTCGGATAGCATAGTGTGAGTACGCTAGAATCATCCTAACTTTCCCCCCTTAGCAGCGCCCCTGCTAATGGAGTCTGCTTTTAATAGAGGGAGTTTTTTTGGGACATTTTGTTTATTGTAGTTAACACAAGCATCATTATATGGCTTTAACATGTCTGATTTAGGTGTCCGCATCAGTGCAATCCACCATGGTGATCTTATATACATGAAAGAGAGAGTTAATCCAAAAATTAACATTAGTTATTCTACATTTGTATGATTTTTAATGATTTTTTTCTTCTGTTAAATGCGGCACCATCGCCTCAAAGCAAGAAGGTCGCTGGTTTGAGTCCAGGCTAAGCCAGTTAGTGTTTCTATATGGAGTTTGCATGTTCTCCTTGTGTTCATGTGGGTTTTCTCCGGGTGCTCCGGTTTCCCCCACAGTCCAAACACATGCACTATAGTTGAATTGATTAACTAAATTGGCTGTAGTGTGTGTGAATGAGTGTGTACGGATGTTTCCCAGCACTGAGTTGCAGCTGGAAGGGCATCGCTGTGTAAAAGATATGCCGGAATAGTTGGTGGTTCATTTCGCTGTGGTGACCCCTGATGAATGAGGGACTAAGCTGAAGAAAAATAAAAGTTTGAAGGCAAAAGAAGATATTCAGACAAATGTTGGAAATAATCAACCATTGACGTACAGGAACTGATAAATACTTTGAAAACAATGGCTGTTTTTTCAGACATTCTTCAGAGTATCTTCCTCTGTGTTCAACAGAAACTCAAACAGGTTTGGAACAAGTGAGTAAATGAAAATAAAACTGAAATTAGCGTGACTGAATATGAGTGAAAAATTCATTCACAGTATTGCGCTAGACCAGCTGTCGGGAACCATTTATCAGCAAAGAGCCATTTCTGATTTTTTTGGCAAATGTATTTTTGAGTCATATACTGTGTGTGTATACAATAAGGTTTTTAATAAAGGTTTAAACAAGACCTTTATTTATGTACATGCACAACTCAAAAATAAACAAATACGAATCATCACATTGAGAACGTCCATGTATGAAGAGGACAATTTCTAGATTTTGATTTATTCACTCATGATTCAATTCACCTTTATTTGTATAGCGCTTTTACAATGTAGATTGTGTCAAATCAGCTTCACATAGAAGGTTATAGTAAATGTAAACAGTGTCAGTCCAGTTTTCAGTGTTGGAGTTCAGTTCAGTTCAGTGTGGTTTAATATTCACTGCTGAGAGTCCAAACACTCTAAAGCAGATCCATCGATGCGCAGCTCTACAGGTCCCGAACCATGCGAGCCAGTGGCGACAGCGGCGAGGAAAAAACTTCACCAATTGGCGAAAGTGAAGAATTAAAAAAACCTTCAGAGAAACCAGGCTCAGTTGGGCACGACCATTTCTACTATGGTAGAAATTCAACGTCTTGTGTAGAGCTGCAGTCTAGGCACCGGAGGCTGGAGAATTCGAGGCTCATCTGTCCTTGGAGCGTCACAGGAATCATGCTGTCCACTCCTTGATGCACTAAACAGCTGCTCAGGATACAGCCTGGTCCAGGATTATGGAACCTTGGGATCGTCTCTTCGCGGGTCTTGGATAGTCTCTGGGGGCCTCGGGATGAGTATCCCCAGGTGGAAATAGAGAATAACGAGAATAATTAGCGTAGCTGCTGTTCATAGTGTATATAAACGAGATGCGTGGAACACATTCATGCATCATACCGCTATGTGATGTATTGAGTTTATGCTTTACTAAAATGATAGGTCTTTAATCTAGTTTTGAACTGTGAGAGTGTGTCTGAGCCTCGGACATTATCAGGAAGGCTATTCCAGAGTTTAGGAGCCATAAATGAGAAGGCTCGACGAGAAGGTTGCGGACGAAAGTGAAGAGGGTTGGGGAGTCACGGAAGAAAGTGAAAGTGAACAGCGAACGGGGGAGGAGGGCTGTTGAGGAGGGAGATCGGTAAAATGAGTCTGAAATCTGCAGAATCAGAATCAGAATCAGTTTTATTGCCAAGTGTGCTTCACACACACAAGGAATTTGCTTTGGCTACAGAAGCTTCCAGTGTACATAAAGTGACAAGTGACAACACTGAATATATATTATAAAAGAAGACAATAGACATTAAACAGAGCTGCAGTCCAACGATCTGGATGTTGAAATGTATGTACAGATTTGTTATAAATATACAGGTTATAATGTGCTGTGTGCAGAAGAGTAAGTATTGCATTATATATTGTTATAAGGTGCTGTGTACAAATGCGTAAGGAAAAGTATTGCAATGTATATTATTATAAGGTGCTGTGTACAAGTGCGTGTGAGAAAGTATTGCACATTTATTGCACAATAGGAGAAATATTAACTGTTCATGAGGTAGATGGCCTGAGGAAAGAAACTTTTCCTGTGTCTGGCAGTTTTTGTGTTCGGTGCTCTATAGTTCAGTTATAACAGTTCAAACAGGAAGTGTGCTGGATGCGAGGCGTCCAGGGTGATTTTGCGAGCCCTTTTACTCACTGTGGAAGAGTACAGTTCTTGAAGTGTAGGAAGGGTAGTGGCAGTGATTCGTTCAGCAGTCCGGACTATTCGCTGTAGTCTACGGAGGTCAGATTGGCTGCTGAGCCGAACCAGACGGTGATTGAAGTGCAGAGGATGGACTGGATGACAGCTGAGTAGAACTGCACGAGCAGCTCCTGTGGCAGGTTGAACTTCCTCAGCTGACGGAGGAAGTACAGTCTCTGCTGGGAGGAAGACTGAAGGTAGATCTCCAGGAACAGGGTTGAGCACTCCCGTGCTAGCACATAAGCTAACTAAACAGTATAAGAGATAATTGCTCAATTTCATAACACATGCATGCCTTTAACTCTAATTTAATTGTAATAATTTTTTAAATATAATTTTAATTATTTATTAACTATTTTATTAATTAATTTTATTTAAATTTGATTTTTTTTATAATTATTTTTTAGGGGTTTTCACCTTCATTATGATTGGACAGTGGAGATTTCAGACAGGAAAGCATTGGGAGCAGAGAGAGGGGAAGGATCGGCAAAGGACCTCAATCTGGGAATCGAACTCGGGTCGCTGTGAGCACGTCTGTGCTATATGTCAGCACATAGTACCACTATGCTGTTGGTGCCAAATAGACATGCCATTTTAATGGTGAAATTAAACAGTCACGCTTTACATTAGATAAACTATGAACGTGATTTCATATACTGTACTTTATAATTAAGCACTACAAACTATACCCATTACAACTCCAGCAAAACAATAGGATCACTCGGGGTCCTGTAGGCAGACCCAATTCTCAGGCGGAGCTCAATTTTTCATGACACCGGGACTCGAACCAGTGTACTTCTTGCTGTGAGGTGACAGTGCTAACCACTGAGCCACTGTGTCACATTTATAATAAATTGTTTTGATAGTGTATTAAATTACTAATTCTCAGTATTATGTGACTCTTCATATCCTAGTAAGCAATATAATGTAAGCAGTTAGTCAGTTTAGTGATTTTTACAAGCACACGTCCCATGATGCCCCGGGCCAGCGGTGTTGATCCATGCGTTCAGATGTGTATGTTGAGCCGGTCTCACACTGAAGCCTCTGTTTGCCGCCGCGCGCCTCGCTGAACACGTCTCTGGGAACTTTCATGCTGCTGAAAGGCAGGTTAACTAGCTCAGTGAGCGTGAGTCTGGGAATCAACCCGTATTGTGCTCCGCTTGTTTTCTGTGATGGGTGTGTGTGTGTGTTTGCATAAGATGGAAAAAAAGAAAGATGTTCGCATGAGGGTGTTCAAATAAAGCAACTGTTTGGGAAAGAAAATGACCCTGCTTTACCATGCACGTCCTTTGAAATGGGCTCAATTGTTGACGTTCCTGTCAGGTTGAGTTTTGGGAAATACTGACATTGCGATACTTAATTGTTGTGCGATTATGTATTGCATGAAATTATTTGATTTAATATATTTTTTGATCATAATCTTTAGATTGAAATTAATCATAGTTTTGTATGGGGAGTGCAGCCGTTTACATAAAGTATAATCAATTACTAGATGAGTACAATAAGCAAATATATGAATGAAATCAGCAGTTCTATGTGGATGTCTGGCGGTTTGAGTGTTCAAGTGTGAAGACTGAATAATTAAAGGTGCAGTATGTTAGTTTGACACCCAGTGATTGAATTAGGTATTGCACTCCTGGATCAAAACACATTTTCACTTGGCTCCTCCTCTGACAAGTCCACGCTAGCACATAGGGGTGTAACGGATCCCGGTTGATCCGTGATCCCTGCAGATCACAACCCACTGTTCGGAACGCACGTGACCCGGGGATTAATAACTTATTTAAACTTGTAGGTTAATCCAACATTTATAATGTTATAATGTTAGAGATGGCCTCCCGTGTGTGAGGGCATTTTGACTTCCCTGTAAAATATAATAATGACGGAAAAAGTTGTGGTGGGACCCATCTAAATGCTTTCTTAGGTTAGTGTTAGTGCCTTAGTGATTTCGGTCATTGTTTAGCGTGCATTAATGAGCTAAAGCTGCACGAATAAACATTAAAAGATCGCGATCTCAATTTAAACCCACGCAACATGAGTAATAAATTATAATGATTTGCATATGTTTATTAATCCTTCAAAGCGCTGCGTTCACATCTGCGCAGATCGAGAGAGATTCAGTTTTTACACTTTTCAGTTAATTACAAACAATTAAACACAGCAGATATGGCGACACAGTGGCGCAGTAGGTAGTGCTGCTGTCTCACAGCAAGAAGGTCGCTGGTTTGAGCCTCGGTTGGGCCAGTTGGCATTTCTGTGTGGAGTTTGCATGTTCTCCCCGTGTTGGTGTGGGTTTCCTCCGGGTGCTTCGGTTTCCCCACTGTCCAAAGATATGCGGTACAGGTGAAGTGGGTAAGCTAAGTTGTCCGTAGTGTATGAGTGTGAATGAGAATGTATGGATGTTTCCCAGAGATGGGTTGTGGCTGGAAGGGCATCCGCTGCGCAAAACAAATGCTGGATAAGTTAGCGGTTCATTCCGCTGTGGCGACCCCGGATTAATAAAAGGACTAAGCCGACAAGAAAATGAATGAATAAACACAGCAGTACTGGGAGAACAGTGTGTAGTTCAGATATAAGCACTGATGTTTATGGTAAAGATTAAAATCCAATGGAACTTGACGCTGATGAACTTTTTTTAGCAAACACATTGTGTGACCAACAGGTGGTGACAAACAACCATCAAAATGAAGTCACTGAATTGGTTTTCAGAAATGATCCACCTATAATGAAACATGAGGTTTTATGTGTGAATTGTTGAATCATTAATTGAATAGAAATATGATCTGTTGTACAAGATGTTAGTTTCTATATTCAGCATTATCAGCAGCAGCAGCAAAGATCATTTATCCCTTCGAATAGTTTACTTTTTTCAACTGGTTCTCTTTTGATTTTTATTAAAGTTACAGCTTCTAAGTTTCTTTAAACCAATGGTTTTTGCTGTGTTTATTTTTTTTGTATAAATGGAAAGCAAATTACGTTCGCAAAAAAATAGTCCAATCTTGATTTGAACCGTGTTATTAATAAAAGCAATGGCACACGATAGAAGGACAATTTTCAATACTTAAAGGTGTTTTTGTCCTAACCAACACCCGAAATGTATATTTTTGAAGCAGCTTCTATTTCTCACAGCTGAACAACAGGATAAACTGATCAGCTCAGGTACACCTCATGTGCTTTATTCAGTGTTAAATGCTAACGATGTGAGTTTAAATGGCATTTCACATGACATTTATTGCCATATACTGAAAGCAGCAGCAGATAGTTCACCTCAGATCTTGAAAATAAAGTAAACCGTTTAAAATTGAACTTCAGAACTGTGACTCGGTGCAAGCCAACACATATCAGTGATTCGGCATCTACATTTAATAATGCTAAAGAGGTTTAATATGTATCAGATTATAAACCTTAGCGTTTCGTTGGAGTGCAGTGAGTGCACTATTCTGGGCTTCTGAATGGCTGTATTTAAATTTCTGTCATGTTTCGTCTGGAGCAAACAGCCAAACTGCTCATCACTGCAAATCTCATCATGTATTAGTTGTTAGAACATGTGGTTACAATGTAACCTGCTCACCTAATGTTTATGTTTGTAATATTTATATTATTTGCTAATTAATAACCACCTTGTGTGGAACTCTGAATCTGTGTCTCATTTCGGGGCTCCTACTGTCCAAGCAGAATAACTGACTTCAGCATTGTATTTCAGATAAACAAGAATGTTCACTAAGCATGTTTCTGAAATATCTGCAAACATATTATGCTATTTTTATGCTTAAGAAGTCAAAAACTTACATACAGCAACTTTAAATATAAATGCCTGCATGGTTTAAACTCTGTTGAATTGTTTACACAGTCACAGGCCTTTAAACATGATCAAATTTACGACTCAAATTTGCAACTGTGGTGCCTGTTGAGCTATAATCCTATAAGTTCTGCGATGTTGAGCACATTGTGATGTCAATGCTGAAATCATGATATATTGTGAGTTTATAGTTGAGTTTAAAGGCCTAGAACTGAATCTGGATCAAATTTGACCGAGTTGGTTTGCACTTTCGGCTTTAATGAGACAGAATGGTTTTGGCTGGAGAAGTAGTTCCTGTTTCTTCACTGAGACGAGCTGTTTATCTCTGTGTGACCTTCCTTCTGTGTTTGCATGCTTCCTACTTTGTGCTTCCTTTAGAGAGAAACTTTCCACTGGCAGAGGTTTCCCTTTCGCTCATTTATCAGTGTTCAGTCTGACGGGTTTGCTGGAGACTCTTCCTGCTAATGGCCAATTATAGAAAGAAGAGCTGTCGCACATCACAACACTGCATAAGGACAGGCTTATATAATGGGCAGTTGTATTGAACAGCAGGTAGCAGTGCATAGCAACACCTTAGCAACCACCAATCAATGCTCAAACATCCATCCAAACAGGGTTGTTAGATTCAAGAAAACTTTCCAGCCCAATGACAGCTCAAAATTTGCCCCAAAATTGCCTGTATTCTGACAAAGGGAAAGGTTTACAACGTGACAACCTCCTGACAACTACATTGCAATGTTCATAAAATCATTAGGAATTCCTTAGCAACCACTAGCAGTGCACTTCATGGCACTCAAAACAACTTAGAATAACTGAATAGCAACACCCTGACAACCACCATAATGTCCTGTCAATCATTTGTAAAGCCATAGCAACCACATAGCAACACCCTAGTAACTTCTTTGCAGCATGTTTAAGACCATGTTGTGTACCTTAGCAATGCCTTGCCAGCCACAAGTACATCCATGTCTAACTACAGCATAGCAACCTTTTTAAAACCATTAGAACAGCTGCATAGCAACACCCTAACCACCAACAGAATGTACTGCCAATCATTCAGAATGCCATAGAAACCACATAGCAACACCCTAGTAACGTTTTAGCAGAATATTAAAAACCACATTGTGTACCTTAGCAACACCCTGACAACCACCAGTACATCCATGTCTAGCTACAG
>CAIGQQ010036301.1:29786-43225 GCA_903798035.1 Danio albolineatus
TAATGAGTTTTTTGGGTTCATTGAGAACATGGTTGTTGTTCAATAATTAATCCTCAAATATACAACTTGCCTAATAATTCTGCACTCCGTGTAATGATCTACGAAGATACACACTACCCCAAGATTCTCACAGAAGTCAGTCAAGTTTGGTGAAGGAAAACATCATGGTTTGGGGTTAAATTCAGTATTGTGGCGTGCGAGAGCTCTGCAGAGTGTGTGGTGTAGCGCTATTATGCACTTATAATGTAATTGCGTATTGACTCCACTAGAGGGCCACCTTGGTTTAACTACGGAGGCTCTACGGAGTCAGTGAGTGATGGTTTGCAGTTGTATCTGCTTGTGTTCTGTTAAATAAATGTGTTTCTGAGTTATACCTCTCTGTGTAGGCCAGGGGTGTCCAAATTCGGTCCTGGAGGGCTGGCGTCCTGCATAGTATAGCTCCAACTTCCTTCAACACACTTCCCTGGAAGTTTCTGGTATACCTAAAAAGAGCTTAATTAGCTGGTTCGAGTTTAATTGGGGTTGGAACTAAAATATGCAGGACACCGGCCCTCCAGGACTGAGTTTGGGCATCCCTGGTGTAGGCAGTCTATAATATACACTACACAAGAAGGAAACGCTACAGAGTGGATGGATATGGCAAGCCGTTTTGACTTTTATTCAATCTCAGGATATGTATTCTTGACATCAACAATTTAATTCTTGATATTAAAAATGTTAGTTCTTGATATCAACAATTCAGTTCTTGATATCAAAAAAGGTAATTGTTGATATCAAGAATTGTATTTCTGCGAATGGTTACATCATTGCTGATATCAATAATTAACTAGTTGAAATGTAATATTGATATCAACGATTACCTTTTTTGATATCAAGAATTGAATTGTTGATATCAAGAATACATATCCTGAGAATGAATAAAAGTCAAAACGGCTTGCCATAGATGGAAACATCAACAGCCTGAGGTATCAAGCATACCTGCCAACATTTGGTTTTGAAATTCTGGGAGATTATTAACCGGGGGCGATTATTAACCGGGGATTATTTTCTCATATCAATTTTTTTATGTTTTATTGTGACTTTTCACATTGTTTGTAACATATCAAATTAAAAAAATTCCAGTATGTTTACTCACCCACAGTTTTTCTTCAGTAGAATGGTGATGGTTTTTCAGATTAAGAATAAAAAGACCAATAACAAAATAAACATACAAATGAGCCCAAAGCAATACCCATGGCGCCTGATGACACAATGAGGTCTTGTAAAGCGAAGCGATAACAATAAACTCTCAAAGGAATTGAACATTATTAATAATTTTAACATAATTTACAATTTTAGTGCCGTTGTGATTTCACATGCTGAGTGATGTCGTTTTTCCCACCGTGTCTGACATTAAAATCAATACAACACACCTTGCAGAAAGCGTGGACGTCTTCAAGGTGGCTTCAAACACTTGAATTCTTCCGTCCAGTTGGTAAATTTACATGTATATATTTGTTTCTTTGCCGAAGCACAACTTGACTCTTTTCCTTCCATCATGTGTACTACTACTGACGCAGCTGCTTGTTGCTACTGCCACCGTTAAAGTCCCTCATCTACCTCCTGCGCAGAAATCAACAGCGCACCTGAGTTGTAGCGTATGTTGCCAGATTGAGGTAAAATATGTTACTAGATTTGAATATTGCGTCAATTGTGTGAGGAAATGAACTTCATTCAAGATCTGGCAACTTGACAAATATAAACAAAAGTGCTTTTATTGAAACTGCATTGGTACGTACAAGGAGGGTGGCGGGAGATGGATGTGAAATACGGGAGACTCCCGGGAAAAAACGGAGTGTTGGCAGGTATAAAGACATTTGTGTTGCCCATTACATTACAGATCACAGAAGAGGGCAAATTCTCCGGCAGGATAGCACTCCTTCTCATACTTCAGCCTCCACATTAAAGCTCCTGAAATCAAAGAAGGTCAAGGTGCTCCAGGATTGGCCAGCCCAGTCACAAGACATGAACATTATTGAGAATGTCTGGGGTTAAGATGATAGAGGAGGCATTGAAGATGAATCCAAAGAGTCTTGATGAACTCTGGGAGTCCTGCAAGGACACTTTCCATTCCAGATGACTTTTTTAATAAGTAATTTGAGTCATTGCAGAGATGTATGGATGCAGTCCTCCAAGCTCATGGGAGTCATACAACCCAATATTCATTCTTTCTCCATTGCAGCATGACTTTATATTCTATACTGGACATTATTTCTGTTAAGTGACAAGACTTCTGTCTAAGCAAAGTCAGACCTTACTGTCCTAATTAAATCATTAAAAATCAAGGCATGATCATATTTTATTTTGGTAAAATAAGCGTAATCTACAGACCTTTGCCTTTTACATTCTTCTGATATTCTGATACCAAATGATCAACTAGAAGTCAAGTTATTATTTGTTCTTAAAACTTGGATAGGCGACAATACTTTTGTCTTGTCACTTAAAAAACATTGCTTTTAAAATTACTTGTTTAAAATGTACTGAAACAACACAATACTTCAACTATTTTTGACAGTTTATCTGTATTACATTAAATCCACAAGTTTCTCTATGTAAATAAGTGAACTAAATCATTTAAAGCAGAGATAACAAGAATGATTTGTGATGAAGAGTCGGATAGAAAAGGTTGTGAAATAAGCAGCAGTCTGGCTTTGCACACACAGTACAGTATTGATTGTGTTTTGAACAATGCAGCCGCAGCCTCACCTTGTGCTCCATGTGACAGTTCAGCACACAGACAGACAGAAAGCTTCATCAGAGCTGAAGAATGGAGGATTTCACACAGCCTTCGTGTCACGTTCACATGGCACTGCTGTTTGGGGCTGCACATGCACACGGCACAGGAGATTCACATCTTCATCAGCGTGAGCACAATCTCCAGATCTCTGAGCTTTACAGAGACACTTCCCGAAGCACGTCTGTGAACAGGTGAAGCTCAGGGGAACTCATTAAAAGATTTCACTGCAATTCATTCAGTGCTAATAAACTGCTTCATTAATAAACTGCTTAAAAACCTCCCAGAATGGGGGTCTCTAGACAATCAAAGGACCAATCAATGAGACACTTGACTGTATTCATGTTTCTTATTATCAAGTAAATGTTTTATTCAGCCCAATTCATGAAATTATTCCAGTTAAAGTTTGGACACTATTGAATTTCACTGTTTTCAGGAGGATCTAATCAAAACTAGATGGTCCTTGGCAGGTCTTAAAATTAAGATAAACAGCATCACGTGACATCTCACACAGTGTCATTACAGTTTGAAACACAGGGAGAGTTGTAACACTACCAATTCCATGAATCGGGGATAAGATAGGGCTCATGTGACATTTTCAGTTTCCTCAAGTTTCCTTAACAATCACACGTGGCGATTTTGCAGTCAGTCTTGCAATCTCTCTAGAAGATATTTGGTTTAGGCAACACGGTGGTGCAGTAGGTAGTGCTGTCGCCTCACAGCAAGAAGGATGCTGGTTCAAGCCTTGGCCTGGTCAGTTGGTATTTCTGTGTGGAGTTTGCATGTTCTCCCCATGTTCGCGTGGGTTTCCTCCGGGTGCTCTGGTTTCCCCCACAGACCGAAGACATGTGGCAGGTGAATTGGGTGAGCTAAATTGTCTGTAGTGTATGAGTGTGAATGAGAATATATGGATGTTTCCCAGAGATGGGTTGCAGCTGGAAGGGCATCCGTTGCGTAAAACAAATGCTGGATAAGTTGGC
Organism: Danio albolineatus; assembly: GCA_903798035.1. Lineage (NCBI taxonomy): Eukaryota > Metazoa > Chordata > Actinopteri > Cypriniformes > Danionidae > Danio > Danio albolineatus. The sequence continues at coordinate 33,540 of CAIGQQ010036301.1, forward strand.
GGTTCATTCCCCTGTGGCGTCCCCGGATTAATAAAGGGACTGAGCCGAAAAGAAAATGAATGAATGAATGAATGAATATTTGGTTTAGTACCTCTACTGTTGTGGATGATGTTGTATGAGTTGTATCAGGTCAAACTGTAGTTTCTCTAGGAATGAATGGTACATTAACCTCCAGCTAATTTCAAAACACCATGCTAATACAGCTAGCTAAACAATGGGTGAAAGTGAAGGGGTAGGTTGAAACACGTGTTTTGAAAGTATATGTATACACACACACACACACACACACAAACACACATGAATGTGCACGTACAGACATGCACACACAAACGCACATGTGCATACACTTCCAATATTCACATATATTGTACTGTTGCAGTAATTTATTTACAATGTGTGGCATGTCACTTGTAGTACCCTTAGTTTTTGTGCATTTTGTCTACCTGTTACAACTTACCCCAGTATGGGTTACAACACTGTCTTCGTTTAGCCAGTTTAGCACCCTGGGTTGCCTTGGTAGAAAACAGTATATTTCATTCATTCATTCATTCAGAAAGGCTCTGAAAGCATGAGTCTGTGACCGAAATACGACCTCTGGTGGACAGTAGCAGACTCCGAAATGAGGCAGATTCAGAGTTCCACATGAGGTTATTAATTAGCAAATGATATAAATATTACAAGCGTAAACATTAGGTGAGCAGGTTACATTGTAACCGTGTGTCCTAATAACAGGCTTCATGACGAGATACGCAGTGATGAGCAGTTTGGCTGTTTGCACCAGACGAAACACGACAGAAATTTAAATACAGCCATTCAGAAGCACAGAATATGCACTCACTTATGAAATGGTAAGGTTTATAATCTACTTAATACACGTTAATGTTAAACCTCTTTAACATTGTTAAATGTAGATGCTGAATGTCTGATAATGTGTTTAGTTCTCATGTTCAATTTCAAATGGTTGATTTTATTTTCAACATCTGAGGTGAACTATCTGCTGCTGCTTTCAGTATATGGCAATAAATGTCATGTAAAATAGCATTTAGCACTGAATAAAGCACATGAGGTCATCATTGTCAGTTTTCTGTTGTTCAGCTGTGAGAAATAGAAGCCGTTTCTAATATATCAATTCCAGGTGTTGGTTAGGACAAAAACTCCTTTTAATTTCCCTTCCTCAATCTGTGCTTGCGTTTGTTTTGATCCAGGAATGCAATACTTACATACTGCACCTTTAATAGGAATGTGCGTCCCATCAATGCATTAAAACTTCAGACTGATTGATCTGATTCTCACCCTGACATGAGGTTATCTCAGTGATGAATAATAGATCAAGATGGACATGAAATCAATATCTGTTCAACCTAAATTACTTACTTTACATAGAAATCAATAATGAATCCATATTAGATCAATATTTAGTCAATTCTGCTATCTGGGTTTTACACACGTGTCTCAGCATGGCCTGTTATGAGGCTTGACATAAGCTGACTGTGTGAATTTTATGATGTGCACACACATAATTATGAGGACTTCCCATAGCTATAATGATGTTTTACAATAAAAAACTGTATATTCTTTCCACTACAGGACCTTACCTCACAGGACACAATCTGCATTTTTACATTACTTTACAATACTTCATTCTCTGTGAAGTCCCCATGAGGAAAACGGCTCAGAGAATTGTCTGGACATAAACATGTCCAGACAAGGTCAACATTTACTAATATCACTATACTTGTGGGGACATTTGGTCTCTACATCAGGGGTCATCAACTATATTTGTCAGAGGGCCAGAGTTTCACCAGACAGTCTCCAGGGGGCCGGACCCCCAAGAAGAAAATCTAATAAAAATCTAATTTTGGCTTAACATTATGTTTAATGTTTATACTTTTTCCATTTCATTACAAAACTGAAGGGGCATTTGATTCAGGCTCCATCACCTATACCACAGTCAACCACTAGGAGTGATGGATATTGGGCCTCAACTCAAGTCAACAAGGGGAACTTTAGCCATTGATTAAGCGCTGTGAGTCGCCCGTTTCAGCACTGTGATTTGAGTTCAAGCCCACTTAATGTTTCATTTGATGTGTGAACATTATTTGTGACCTGTTTTGTTCTGGTAGCAGGTTATTTATTTACCATGCTATTTTAAGTTGTGCCAGATAGTTTTTCCTCCTTTTTTTAGTCCCAAGGCAGACTTCCCAAGTCTCCCAGAAGTTCTCCGCAAATCCAAAGAGACTCCCGGATGCCCGCAAACTAATGATAATCTTGTCTCCCTCCAGCTTCTCAAATACGTTGTGCACCCACAAATAAATCATTTCTATTCTAATAAAACTGTGTTGAGTGATGTCTGTGAGAGACTCGAGACGTCTGTGAGACGTCTGTGAGAAAACTTTCATAAAGGTTTAGCCAAAAATGAAAATAAGCCATGTACTCCCCCTTTAAGCCGTCGAAGGGTGTATCTGTCCTTTTTTCAGGCAATACATTCCCTGGCTCTTCCTTTACAGTGGTAGGCCTTTGGTTTTTGTAAGATTCTCCCAGCAAGCACTGCAGCATGTTTTATTTGCTTGTTTATTTAACAGGGACAAGACACTTGACATTGTTATACGAAGACAACCGATGCTGCGCACATAGGGCGAGGCATGGGGCGATAACTGTTTTCAAGGTATACCGCGGTTTGGAAAAGTCAAGGTTTTAAAACCGGCAAAATATTCTGCTATACCGTTCCTAAGGTGTGTGTAAGATTTATTTATTCATGTTTTTTATTTTGCTTGTTTGTTTTTAGAACAACAGTATCTCCAGCAGAAAAGACATCCAAAGAAAGCGTATTAAATTGTAAAGAAATCTGTGTTTTTAAAACTAATGAATACAGCAGAAGTCAATGATTCACTTGAATTATTCAGCCTGACATGTTTACTGCTCCAAAATACTTAAAATGTTTCTCAAAATAAAATATATTGTGTTCAGAAGGGAAAAAGGTTTTGTTTTTTAGCCAGAGATTTAAAAAGAATATATTTTAGAGCAGTAAACACAATACACAATACCGCCAAACCGTACAGTACCATCTATCATAATGTCAGAATCTTACACCGGCCCATATCTACACAGGGCACAGAGCATTGCTGAGAAGTATTCAACTAAGTTGCCAGTTTAAAGGTGATGATCAGTGTGGTGCATCGGTTAAAATGCATGAGTCTGGTTTAGTTATCTTTAGTTGCTTGATTCCTCAATAGTTGAATAGAGATGTGGTTCTACAAAAAGGAATAACAATAAACAATATATTAAATCAAAGTTACATCGGTAATAAAACAAACAAAGTGTAATTGGATTAAATGATATGCATACAGTAGTTAGCTGTAAATGAATAATGTATTTAAACACTAACAGCGATATGATTCATTCATTCATTTTCTTGTCGGCTTAATCCCTTTATTAATATGAGGTCGCCACAGCGGAATGATCCGCCAACTTATCTAGCATTTGTTTTACGCAGCGGATGCCCTTCCAGCCACAACCCATCTCTGGGAAACACATCCATACATTCTCATACACAACAGACAATTTAGCCTACCCAATTGGGGGAAACCGGAGCACCCGGAGGAAACCCACGCAAACACGGGGAGAACATGCAAACTCCACACAGAAATGCTAATTGACCCAGCCGAGGCTCGAACCAGTGACCGTCTTGCTGTGAGGCGAACGTGCTACTCACTACGTCACCGTGGCGCCCCAGCGGTATGATATGAAGTGTAAATTACTGCCGACTGGGTGTTTATGACACAAACTAGGTCACATGTTGGATGAACTATAGACAAACACCGAAATAATCGTACATACTGATTAATATAAACAGGTTGAAATCGAACAATATACACAATGCTAGTAACGTATTAACTACAATAACGACATGTGTATCAAATTAGCGGCAGATAATACTGCTGCGTCATCTCAAAATCACGGAGATGACAGAAGTTACCACTACGCCACCGTGGCGCTCGCTTCAGTGAAATGTGCAGCAATATCAAACGTAACGTTCGACGTCATCACGTTCAGATTTGTTTTTTCTAACGGAAATCACCTTTAATGAAAGTGAAAGCAGAAGGCTAGACCAACTAGACTCCATTTCAGAAGATTCAACACCAGCAATGTGCTCACAAATAACGGTACGTTTGCTAAAACATTTCCAGCTGTAATGTATCATGGATGTTTACCGGTAAACAGATCTGATGTCGAACTCCAGCTCTGCTTTATATATAGCTTTATATCGATTTAAATGAGTTCACGGAAACGGATAACACTCAATAACTCTCTCATCACGCGTTTCCTGCGTTTTTTAATGGAGACATTTACAAAGTGTCGCAAAGTAAGATTTGCTTTGTTTACACCTGTTGAATCCAGCCCAGCTCTCTTTGTTTTTATAGGATATTTCAGAAGGTTCTACTACAGAAGACAATTACATCCCTTACACAAATAACTGCAGTAAACTGAAGTAAATAAAAGTACAATTGAAAAATTGCAATACAATAAAGTATAAACACAGTTCAAATGCAGTATAATAAAGTTCAACAGCAGTGTAAGTTGCAGTAAACTGGAGTAAAAACAAGTAAACTCCTGCTGTAGTCTGATATGCCAACAGGGGCGGATCTACCCCATTTGCCACCCCATGAATAATTTTCTAGATCCGCCCCTGTATGCCAATGGTGTGGTAAGAGCTGCACTGCACTTGTGTTCCAAGCGGTTTGTTCTTCAACATTTTCCAAGAATATTTTGTACTATTTTCAGTGAAGTTTTTTTTGGATTGAAGTCATTTTTAATTAGAATTTTAAAAGTTTATTTGCAAAAACGAAGAGTAAAAAATAACTGCAGTGACCTGAAGAGTACAACAGAGTACAACTATAATGCAATAAAGTTCAACAGCAGTGAAATCTGCAGTACAGCTAATAATAAATAAATAACCGAGCACAACTAATAATAAACAAACTGAAAATACATTACATAATAAGGAGCAGATACCTATATTTTAGCAAAACACACATGCCTACTGATCTCTGCACTAACAGAATGAAGAATGAGGGGGAAATATTTCACCACCGAATTATAATATTCAGCTAGTTTAGTCTTGAAAGAGGATCAATTTTGGCAGAGTTTCTGAACACGATGAATGCATCTTAGAAATCACTTGAGGTGTTAAAGTTCTGTGTGTTTGTGTGGCTTGATCTTTGACATTTATTAAACCTGGCAGTCTTACACACTCATTTTCACGTACTCGCCATGAGTATTGAAACAGACCTTTGGTATACAGCATCGCTATAAGTTGTAGTGATGCAGAATTAAATATTTTCTTCAATGTGAGTGTGACAATTTATCAAAAACTAAAATAATCCAGGGCAGGCAAACTAACAGCTCAAGTTCTTATGCTAAATTGTTAAGAAGTATATAAATAGACTTTATAAATAGAAAACTAACACCAGGTAAAACTGCTATACATAACCATTGTCATAAATAAAGTGTTACAAGTGTTGGCTGAATGTCACCATCTTAACATTGATGCGTCAAAAGATTATTTTTTTAACTTTAAATTAAATAAAAAAATTCATCTCTTACTTTTTGTCTTGTTTCGAGTCCAAACATATAAAACCTTTTAAATCAAGAAGCGTTTTCTAGGCAAGCAAAGAATTTAAAGTCAAAATTTCATTAAGAAATATTCATCAAAATTAAGTTTTTCTTTAAAGCAAGAAAACTAATCTGCCAATAGGGTAAGAAAATAATGTTATTTTTGCTTTGAAGTAAGAATATTTTACTCACCCCATTGACGGTTTCTTTTTTTGCTTTGTTTTAAGAAATCACTTCATTTTTTGACATGTTATTTCTGCAAACAATACAATTTTTGCTTGTATACAAAATGCATCTTGATTTAAGTATTTTTAGACATTTTTTCCAGAAACCAGGCAAAAATTCATCATTTTGCAGTGCAGCTGGGATGAAATTTGACGTACAGACTCACTACGGTGCTTTAAATGTTGTGTTTATAGTAAAAGTAATTAAAAGTTGTTTGTTTTAGTTTCTATCTATTCCTCTTTGTTTCTACACACAGATCTAACAAAAATGGAGGAAACTAAGATGAGCTCTGCGTGTAAAATGAGTGTGTTTAAGGAGAAAGAGTCTCCTGTTGACCCTCAGAGAGCAGCGTCTCCAGTGTTCAGCTGTGTGTCCATGAAGAGCAACAACTCCATGCGTCCTCCTCCTGATCTCAGTGATGGATCTACTGTGAGATCTGTGTGAGTGTCATGAAGTTATAAGATGGTGATCAGTGTTTCTTTAGCACTTGACCCTTGACTGCTCCTAAATTGTTCATCTTTCTTCAGCTGCAGTAGTGTTTTACCATGAGCACTTGTATGTTGTTACAGAAAGAGACTGAAGATGGCTCCTGTTGACCCTCAGAGAGCAGCATCTCCAGTGTTCAGCTGTGTGTCCATGAAGAGCGACAGATCCATGCCTTTGCCTCCTGAATTCAGTGGTGGAGCTGCTGTGAGATCTGATTCTGTGTGAGTTTCATTCTCTGTGTGCTGCGGCAGGAGTGATTTTCTGTGAAATGTGGACATTAGCAAATGACGTATCTAACTGTGTATAAGTGATGTGAGTTGCAGGTCAAAGGTCAGTGCTGAGTCAGGTCACCAGTTTAAAGTTGTTTGATATGCATATGACTTCTAGAATAAATTAGTTTATTAGATTAAAGTATATAATAATCAGTTCCATTCATCCACATTGGTCACACTAAGCTTTAAATATGATTATTCTGGACTCTCGTATAAGGTATTCTGTGTATATTCCAGTATATTTCATGAATTTAAGAAAGACTAATTAGCCATATGCCAGAAATATTAAATGGACATATGACCACAGAAGTGTTTTTAATCCACTTCAGTATACAGGATCTCTTCTAAAATGTCCAGCTGGTGGCGTTTGAGAATGTTTTGTGGCTCAGTGTTTTTCCAGCTGAGATGCTTTGGTTACTATGATCTGGACTCCACAGCAGTAATGCATTACCAGTGTAATGGGGGGGGGGCGACATGGGAGACATGTCCCCTCTCATCCGAGGGTTGTCCCCCCTCCCAAACAAAAAGTAAAAAAAAAAATTGCATTCTGTAATCTTTACCTAAAATAATTGTATAAGTAGAAAAAAAAAACACATTTCGCATTTAAAATGCGTTTAAAAAAACTGTTGAGTTCCCCCTCCTCTTCCTCACAGTGGTTTGGTCCACTGCCTGCTTTCCCGGTTCATCTCTCCGACTATGCGCACACACACAAGTCAGGTGTGTGGCTGCGGCTTGGTTCTATATGATCGCCAATAAGGAGGGTACTTTATTCACTGTAAATAAAGCGATTGTCTTTAATGTTGTTGATACAGAAGCATTTATAAATTATTTGCGGTAAAAATGCTGATTACCGATGTATTTTCCATATCTCTGCTACAGGGGCGCCGCTAAGGGGGGGAAAGTTAAGATGATTCTAAGAGCCCATGCACTCTAGGGGCCCACAGAGATCTGCTTTATAATTAATAACTACTAAAATGTAATAAAATTTATGAATGTATCCTTAAATTACAAGTAAAACTCATTGTAATATAATGGGTCTCATTGTAATATAATGTTATTGATTTTTGTCACTGTTCCAGTGTATTGCACATTGTATGAGACACTTCTGCAGTACAGTTATTTAAATAGTGACACATTTGGTGTTTTGTGTGTTTAGAAATGTGAAATTTTCAGTGAATATTTTATTACTGTTCCTTTTTTTGTACTACATTTACAGTTGAACAATAGATCATCTGCTAGCTACAGTCATGGCCGTTCTCTTACTAAATACTGATAAGTAGTGGACAAAATCAATAATAAAATGCATAGGTCAGTATAACTACATCGCAGACAAAGAGTTTGGATAGCTAGCTTGGTAGTAGGGGGCCCATCCTTATATTTTTTCATGGGGCCCAAAATTGCTAGCGGCGCCCCTGGTCTGCTAAATTAGCGATTGAAGTTAACGTTAGCGTTAGCTTGTTGCAAAGTGCAACATACTAATGTCACAATGAAAAAATACTAATACTAATAATACTACTAATAAAATACTTATGTCACAATGTCAATCACAGGCAAAGGAGAAGGAAAATATCTGTCCATTTAACAAGTGTAATGTAAACAAGTGAGTTATTATGAGTTTAGAAAACATCTTTTCCTGCATTTCTTCTGCTTCAGGAGTCAGTCTGTTGACCATACACAACATAAATAATCTGAAGGAAAATCTGCTGTCATTGAATCTGAGAAAAACTTTGAAAATAACCGTAATGACTCAGTCTCCATGCTGCAATAATAATGATAGAGCCAAAGTGTTTACCAGTGTTGACATATCTTTAGAAGTACAATTTGACTGTATTATTTGTGTCCCCCTCAAAAAATTGCTCAAGGGAAATTTTATATTTATTGTTTTCTTGTGTAAAACAAGGACACATCTCTGTTTATAAATGCAGTATATATTGTTTATAACTGCAGTATATATTGTTTATAACTGCAGCATATTCTTCTTTCACTGTCTGGTGAAACTCTGGCCCTCTGACAAATGTAGTTGATGATCCTTGTTTTATGTCGTTTATTTATTTTTATTTTTTTGCATTAAGTAATTCCAAAACACAAGATTTTGTGTAAACACCATCCACTGATACAGATATAATAGCAATGCTAATCTGGCTGGTTAAACTGCATTTTTAGATTTGATGTCAATAAAATATCGCTGTTGAATTTTGCTGTCGCATTCAGTCTTGCATTATGTTGTTTTGAACATGAGTTTAACAGTTTTGAAAACAGTATGTACAGTAAGCACGTGCAGAATGTCCTGTACGTACACAGATTTTTGGCAGTTGTGTCTGAGTGAGAAAAGAATGAATGAAATTTGAGAGATGCAGTCATTGAATGCATTTTGTGCCAAAACAATGATAACTGATCCTCAGTTTAGCCCATGTAGACTTCTGTTGTGCTCACTGTGTGAAGAGTTCTGCAAAAGTCACCAAAGTATTGAGAAATATGTCCGAGTGTCTGTGAAAAACTGTAAATAAACAGATTAATAAATCCTCTTTCTCTCTGCAACTGTATGTAATTACAGCTAAAAAAGTCATTTATCAGTGTTTACCTTTAGGGAATCAGTCTAAATTTTAAGTTTTTTTCTCAGTATCAGCAGCAGAAGCAGAAAGAGAGCAGCGTCTCCAGTGTCCATCTGTGTGTCCATGAAGAGCAACAGATCTATGAATAAACCACCAGCGTTCAGTAATGAAGCAGCGACCTTTGACCCTGTGTGAGTATGACAACATTATTCATTTAAATGTACACACTTACAAAAGTTCCTAGCGCTGGGTAAATTTACTGAAGCGCTGTCACTCAGACTTGAAAATCCCTCTAGAAGGCTTCATGGCATCATTATCATAGCTGTAAGGTTACTCACAATGATGAAATCTGGTCATTTAGAGATCTTTAGATATGTTTTAACTTGTTTTATATTTGTGTGTTTGTTTGTTTCTGTGTTGTGTGTTCAGTAGTGAGAGAGCTGAGCAGATCAGACGTGTGTCTCTTCAAACCCACACATCCTCCTCCAGTGAGAGTCACTTCAGTCTTCATGATGATCTCCAGAGAGTCAAAGAGCAG